>JAVHLU010001276.1:0-33721 GCA_036785755.1 Colletotrichum ledebouriae | reverse complement strand
TATTACTTAAAGGTATATAGAGCGAGTATAATACTACTATAGGTCTTATTAACGCATAGAAATATAAAGATCTAGCTAGTATACTTATCCTTAATAATAAGGAGCTATTAGTTCTAGTTAAAGCCTTTAGGGTAGTTAAAGAGATCCTATGCGATTCTATAGTAAGGGCATATTGCTTTATCTTCTAATATTCGTCTTGAAATTACCTATTTAATATATATAACTATATAGTATTAGTACTATAGGCGTATTAGGCTTTTAATCCTTACCCCCCGAGTAGTGTAAATAAGCTACTTAAGAGCTTTAAGGCTAAGGTAGCTACTTTAGAGGTACTAAAGTATTACGTCGTCGCTTTAGTCTAGTAGTAGTATAAAAGAGGTCTACTTATATATTATAAGCACGTAGTTTATATTATTAATAATAATATTAATACTTTAGGAGATCTACCTAGGAATAGGGTATAAGGAATAAGGCTTATATTTAAAGAAGGCGAGGTTCGCTTTCCTAATAAGTTTCTTAACTACTACGTTCTTCTTATATATTCTAAAGCGAAGAGTATAGTTATACCCTAAATACTAGATACCTATCTTCTAAAGTAACGCTTTAGAGATTATATTAATATAAAAGTTCTCTATATATCCTATATTATAGAGCATAAGGTCCTCTATATTCGTACCTTTTAAGCT
Source organism: Colletotrichum ledebouriae (assembly GCA_036785755.1). NCBI lineage: Eukaryota > Fungi > Ascomycota > Sordariomycetes > Glomerellales > Glomerellaceae > Colletotrichum > Colletotrichum ledebouriae. The sequence continues at coordinate 33,035 of JAVHLU010001276.1, read as the reverse complement.
ATTAAGAGCGTTCTTAATAATCTATATACCCTTAGCGATAATTAGATATAAAGCTATTCTAGAATTAACCTATTCTCTATTATAATACCTAATTAAGGAGGGGATAAGTAGGGACTTATTATTTACTAGGTATATCCCTCTATAGTTATCTAGGACTATAGACTTATATAATATATAGGGTCCTAAGTAGGGGGTTATAAAGATACTTAGGTATTTTTTATCTAAGTTAACTATATTATCCCTAACCTCGTTTATAAGGGCTATATAGAAAGCGACTACTACTATATTAGTAGGGTAGCTCGGGGCTATATTAGATTTCTTAAACGAACCCTTATTACCCCCCTTATTATTTTAGTAGTTCTTATTCTTATAGGGAACGGTATATAACTAGCCCTTATAAGCGAATTTAGCGCAAAGGTTAGTAAAGCGTAGGTTATTATTTAACTAGTTATAGATCTAAGCTACTTATATATCTATTACTAATATATAGGGGCCCTTCTAATAATATCTAGTTAGAGCAGCTTCTAAGCGATTATAATTAACACTTAGCTATTAATAACTCGACTTATATAGGTATTATTTACTACTAGATAAGTTACTTATTATAGGAACGTTTAATAGGTTAGCCTTATTTATATAGCTAGCTAGTATTATAAAGACCCTAGCGCTTTATCCTTATAATCTTAAGTAGAGTATATCCTTATATAAGAGGTCCTTAAATATATTAATATATTAGCTTATATTAGAGATAGGGGTCCCTGCTCGTTCCTATTTAAGTATATTTATAATCTCTATATTAGCCTAAGTAAGTATAAAGTAATAACTTACTACTTAAAGAAAAGTTTTTAAAGCGAGAGTACTACTTACTTTAGGAAGCTTAAGCTAAGTAGCGCGAAAGTAGACGCCCTTAAAATCCTTAATTTATATATTAGGATTAATACTCCTATTTACCTTCTCGAGGACCTAAGTATACTCCTCTTAAATAGTAATAAGGGTATTAGCCTTACTTAGAGCGTAGTAACGCTTAAGATTAATAATAAGGCTACGAAGGGTTATATCCCCTTTAGTAAGAAGTTCTATACGTATAGGTATAATAATATTATAAGTAATAGTCTCTATAACTAGATAGTTAATATACTTAAACTCTTAATCCTCATAGGTTTACTTAGACTCCTATATAGCGAGCGAATAAAAGTACTCTAGGTACTATTCCTATATACTTATAGTATTCTTATTAATTATAACTAGGGTAGTTAGAGGCTAAAGGGGTTATAGTTTATTTATTATTTATATCCTAGAGGTAGCGTTAGTAATAGCCTCTTCTAGAGCCTCCTAGTTAAGTAGAGTAATATATTAATTATAAGCGCTCTTCTCTTATAAGTACTAGGTATTAGTATCCTAGTTTTACTTAGTAATATATATATCAAGGGTTAAGGTTTCTAATAAGGTTTTACCTAGGCGCGAAGGTCCCTTAGGGTTATCTAGGTTAATATACTTCTAGACTCTAATAGCTTAGGCTTTAGCCTAGATTATTATATACTAAGTAGCGAAGTCCCTATATATAGTTAAGTAGTATAATACTATTATAATAGTAGTAGAAGATATCGTAGTTTAAGGTTATTTTAAAATAGAGGGTTTATAGTAATAGAGGATAGTATATAATAAGGAGGAAAGAATAGGAGAGAGGAAGTTTTAGTAAGTACTTTTAATAGCAAAGGCTTATTTTAAAATAGTAGTTAGAGGTCTAGTTAGAGCTAGGCTTATAACTATTAAGAAATATCCTATAGGGCTATATTTATAGTTACTAAAGAGCTTATTCTATTATAATAAGAGTAGCTATAATATAGTTATTTATAACTAAGGTTGGAGGAACGGCCCTCAGAAGAAGGTAGTTCCGGAGCCGCCTTTAGGTCACGTGCCGCGCTGGGAACGGGCGATGCTAAAGGCATCACGACACCCATGAAGCCTAGCCCCTCGAAGGGAGATCGCGGTAGCAACTACTGTGGCGGAAACCCGGGACCGGTCCGCGCATTTTATAACGACGCCGATCGTGAGGTGTTTGACGTGGGATACCACGACACGTCGAGACCCGGACGCGAGTCGACGAACGGTAGAGGCTAGAATAATCACCCGTTCTCGCTGGCGACCTATCGTCCGGGCTACCACAACCCGACAATGGGTGACTCGGAGCGCGACTAGACAAGATATGAAGCCGAGATGATTTCAATGAGAGTCCACTCACTAAATGCTGCCGGCTTCCCTCGATCAATCTTGAATTTGAATGGTAGATCTCCGGGTTCAAGCTGTCCTGAATCCAAGACTAACCGTCTCAGAAGATTGCATTGGGCTTCCGTTGCGACCATCCAAATGAGTTTATTCATTGTTCCCTCAGACGAACCTCATCAGGAATACTGCATGGACAGAGGAGAGAGGAGATGAAATAGGAGCTATGACTCTTGGGGCGCTTGCAATGCTGCGGATGGCGGCAATCATTTGCGAATTCATGGCTTTGCATGTCATTGAGTGCTGAGATCAGTCATGATAGAGATTAGTAAGCATCGAGGGAAATAGTGTTTGAGGGACCTGTCTCTGTTGTCGCTGGAACCTGACTTGGCGTTCGGACTGATCGGTATTAGTCCATCTAGTGCTCCGCCGACGTTTGCGTTTCTTCCGTATTTCGCGATGGTACGAGCCGGCCGAACAGCTTATGAAACGAGGCTTGACTTATGATGCTTTCGGAATTGATAAACAGTTTTACCCGATGTTGTCTTCGCGAAACGAATACCAGAATCGATCAGTACGAATACTTTCTTCTGGCTCTAGTCGCACGGTACTGAAGGATCGACATTCCGTCTTTCGAAAAACGATGAAATTCGGCACTTCAGGTAGAAGAAGTCAGAATAGACTGCAAAGGCGAGGAAGCCAGGGCTACGTTTCGACCTGCTTATAACAAGGAGCAGGGGCGTGTTGAGCAGATCCTGATTCATAACACAGCTAATTCATGACGCAGAAAAGTGTACAAAAGTTCTGACTTATGTAATAGCATCCCCTCCATCTCCCTCGTCTTAGGGCTACTGTGTATCATGCTCCTGCGGCCAACATGAGGCGACCTCAATGGCGCCGTCCTTGCCCTCTTCAAAGACCAGTGCCACAGTGCCGCCAAATTCCAACGGGCTGTCTTCCCAGATGACAATGTCTTTACTTCTCGGGAGGCCCAGAATGTCTTCGACATTACTTGACACGAGGCGAATAGTTTCTTTGTCGCCCAGGTTGGCATACTTTGCAGCCCACGCCGCCTCGAGAGCAAGGTCGTGGATGCGGTAGTCGGCTGGCATTACTGTTGGACAAAGATATCAATATCAAAACCCAACTAGAAAAATGAACAACGAGAATCCTACTTTCAGTAACAACGGCAATGGCGAAGTAGACTCCTGCTTCGCTCAGAAGACGAGCAACACTAGGTGTCAGGGGCGGACCGACAACAGCGTTCCGGTGGCGGAATTCGGCCGGCGCAGGGCGGGTCTCGGTGAGAATGAGAGGAATTTGGGCCTTGGCTAGCTCGAGGGCAACCTGAAATGACTGATTAGACAGGAACCGGTGTCAATTGCCTGGGTGCTCACCAATGGGGCCTCAGCGCCACCTTGAATCACAATGTTGACGTCGGGGAAATCGGTCTTGATGTTGATGATCTGCTGAAGATCCCACTGCAAAACTGTCAGCTCTTGACATCGGTTCGCAGCGTCTCGAAGGAATCACGTGGTTGTTGGCCTTGATGATGACAGGAAGCTTGCCCTGAGCGACCTCGCCAAACGTCGTCTCGTTAAGCTTCCCCTGGCCATCTGAAAGGAGTTTGCGTAACTTTTGACCGCGTTGCTAATTGTGCCAACACTGGCCTTTGCGCCATCGTCGAGGGTGACATGTAGGGCGACCTCAGGTTTGAAAACTCCGCCATCGAGGAGCGTGCGATCGCGCCGAGTAAGAATACCGACACTGACGCCATTGACGAAACCAGCCTCGCTGACCGGTGGTGAGATGGCACGGGTAATTCCTCCGAGACGGGCGCGCGCGAAGGCCTTGCCCTCTAGCTGAACGCCGTATTTGGCGAAGGCGAGGTTTTCCGGGTCATTGCCGTCGCGCTTGGGGTCGACATAGCCGTCACCGGTATCTGGCTCGGTAGCAATCTCGACGAGGCCGAGGGCAGAGGTCGGGGCGGTCAGACCAGGGAGTACATGACCATTGGAGAGGTCGAGGGTTGTGACTCCGCCTTCTATCGTGGCTTCGGTGATGGCTGAAGCGCAGTTCTTGGAAGTGTTCAGGCATGTGATTCCTCTCTTGTTGATTACAAGAGTCAAGTTCTCACCGCTCACATCGTGGAAGGTGGAGGGTACCTGCGGATGGTTCTCCAAGAAAGTCGTCGTAATGCCGTTGATGACGAAAGTAGCCTGCTTTTTGGTCTTGGGGCAGAACGCCTCCCTCTTCTCGGGTTCGACTTCTGTCCTCATCTTGGGGGCGACGGGCTGCGTGTTTTTGGTCGAGGCTTGGTTGAACGTTGTGCCCATGCTCTCCTGAACAATTTGGTGCTTCAACTGAGGGTTACCATCGATGTACACTTGAAGGGGAGTCGCGCCGATGGACAGAGGGTGAGCATCCCAAACGACTAGGTCAGCATCATATCCAGGGCGTGCATATCCAACGCGGTAGGCCAAGTCGATGGCTTTTGCCGGGATTGAAGTGACAGACTGGAGAGCCTTTTCCTCCGGCAAATGGAACGAATGCCCGACACCCGCCTGGTACATGATGTATTTGGCATTCGTCTCTGGAGCGGTATGGTCGGACTTATAAGCCACAGGGATCCCGTGCTCGTTGAGAATTTTGCCAGCAGACAGGTTGGGGGAATAAGCTTCCCACTTGTAGAGGCTGAACTCGGCAAACGTGGCGATGGTGACGTTTCTTCCTCTCAGTTAGCTCATCATGTTCCACCGGAAGAAGACTTGTCGCAACTCACTCTCCGTACTTCTTCAGCATTTCCGGAACCTGCCAAGCCTCAATCGCATGATGGAAAGCGCGAACCCTGACGCCAAACTCGCTAGTGACTCGCAGCATTGTCTCGAAATCCTCGGGCAGGTAGCAGTGGTTCTGCATGGCTACTCGGCCGCGCAGCATGCCGACGGTCGACTTGAGCTTCAACTCGGTAGGTAAGTTTCCCATCTGCTCAACGAAACGGCGCTTCTCCTCATCAGAGGCGACTGTGAAACTCGCAGCGGCCTCGCAGTATTCATCCTGTTTCTGAAGCAGCTCCTTGGCTTTCGCAAACTGCTCGCGAAGAATCCACGCGTCGGCCATACGAGTGTGATCATGCACACGCTTCGGGTTCTCGCCGCAGGCCAGCTTCATGTAACGGTGGCGTTCCTCAATAGGTATACCGTGCTCGAGGAGGAGCTCCTCGACAACGTACTCGCCCAGCTCTCCCGAGTTATGAACGTTCTTGATCACGGTGCCTTCGCCGCCAATGACATTGGCCGAACCAGGTAGGATGAGCGACGAAGTAATGCCACCAGACATGACGATTCGTGTACCTTGATCGTACGCCTTCATTGAGTCAATGGCGCGGACAAAGGGCGTGAGAGGACCGTATGCCTCGTTCACCTCATTAGTATCGTCGTTGGCGGATATCGCGGGCCAAAGGCTGATGGAATGATGCGAGTGCATGTCCACCAAACCAGGGGTCACGAACCGACCGTACAGGTCATGCTCGACAGCCCCCTCAGAGCCGATTGACTTGGAAGCTGTCGTCGCGACCTCAGTGAATAGGCCCCTTTCGAACTTGATGTCCATTGGCTCCGAAGCAATCTTCTCGCCGTCGAAGAAGGTGGCATTACGTAGCACGACAGGCTTATCCTGCCCGCGTACCTTGTTCCATCGCGGGTTCGACCTGCGGGTCTTCGGGTCGGGACTTTGAGGGAAGGTTTTCAGAGAAGCGCAGTGCTGAAGCGACTCTTCGAAGCGAGTCAGACGTGCGGACGAAGACGCGTGTTGGGCAACACGGTCGAGTTTCGTCTCTCGATCGAGCAGGAGGCACAACCAGGTGATTGCGCCGCAAAGAAAGACGGCGAGGAGCACGCGAATAGAGACGAGACGCCGGGCGAGGGTACGCCGGGAACGGACACGGGGATACGCGGCGGCTTCGTACGGGGGCGGAGTCTGGAAGGAGTAGAGATCGGCCTCTTTCGAGGACCCATCTATTGGATGCGAAAAAGACATCGTGCAACGATGCTGGGCCGGAGCCGCGAAGTATCTGACCTGAAGTTGATAAAGATTGGAACCCAAGAGTTGGAGAAGAAGGGCTGTCACATCATCTTATCGATTGAACAATCCAGAGACAGCCTCCAGTCCAGGATCATGCAGTCAAACGAACGAACGGTAGGCAGAGGGGAGCTAGGCAGCTGTCGTCTGGCATTACGATTCTTCGCAGCTATCGACATCAGACTTGGACCGGTTGGGAAGGTCGATTAGGTGTACCTGGAACTGCGGGAAAGCTTGGGTCTGCGAGCGGGGAGATAGCATAAGTAGCTTTCGCGATAAGGGCTGTTTAATGTTAGCATTCCCACACCTTTTGTCCGTAATGTCCATCATGTCACCTCCAAAGTCCCCAATCGCTACTTGGTCCACATTGAAGCTTTTATCGCTGTCCAGGAGCTTCGCTGCAGGGAGACAGTGGTTTGGCCGTTGCCGACACCACCTATGCGCGTTTCCCGCCTCCTTCCAGTGGATCTGTCCCCCAAAACGGCATCTGCCACAATGGGCCCGTTTTGGCTCTGTTTTGAAGTGTTTGATCCTGGACAACTCCTCCAGTGTCCAGCACCTGGACCTGTCGCTGCCCAGCTCCAGCTGTTTTCTTCGCCGAACATCGTCTTCTTTCAACGTCTCTCTGCAAATTCCATATTTTCTTCTGATCTCGCCTTATCGCACCTAGACGGATTTGTTTTCCTCGGCCGACATCCAATCATTGCATGCTTTTTGGTCCTCTTTGATTTCTTTCTCGATTCGCCAGAGACGCCTCTGAATCATAGCATCCACTCGCTGGAATATCCCTACGTATCTGTAATTCCTTTTCGATCTCTGGGTCATCTGCGTCTTCATCGTGCCATATCGATCTATTGGCATCACATTTTGGTGCGATCGACTCTACAGACAGCTACTACTAGGATTCTCGGAGATGCCGGCAGAAAAGGTGGAAGAGGCGGCCCAGCCGCGTCGGCCTCAATCGACCGGTCGCTTGGTCGAAAGAGTATGTCAGCTAGTCTTCGTCTACGCCATTTCGTTCGCTGCGATGTTCGTGCTCGTCAACAAGATTTCGCCAGGCAAGTGGCCCCTGACGGAACCGTCGCTGAGCAAGCCTAGACTCAAGTTGGGTGCCACAAACCGCGACTTTCGCATCGGCATCTTTTCCGATCTGCATTTCGGAGAGGTCGAATTCGCTTGGGGCATCGATCAGGATATCAATTCAACCCGAGTTATGAAGAATATCATGAACGCCGAGCATCCAGACCTCGTCGTGCTCAATGGCGACCTCATCACGGGTGAGGACACCCACAAAGAAAACTCGACCGAGTATATCAACCAGATCGTCAGACCCATGATTGAAGACGGTCAAAAGTGGGCTTCGATTTACGGGAATCACGACTCTAAACATACTCTGGATCGCGAACAGCTCTTCCGCGCCGAGAAAGGCTATGACCTCTGCTACACCACGTCGATGGGCGAAAAGCTTCCCGGAATAACCAACTATTACTTGCCCATCTTCGAAGGCGACGCCAAGGAGCCAATCGCTCTGTTGTGGTTCTTCGACAGTCGCGGCGGGACCTCCTACCAAACGGATTCCGATAACGTGGACGATATCCCCAATTGGGTCGCACCTGAGACCGCCGAATGGTTCACTAAAACTTACGACGAATTGAAGGAGCAGTATGGCCGGGTCATTCCCAGCGTCGCCTTCGTACACATCCCTCCTCACGTCTTCCTCGAAGCCCAGCAGGCCAAGCTAGACTCGACCAAATTCCCGGGGATGAACGCGGATGTCCCGCTAGCTATCCAAGGCCAGGGCCAAGAAGACACACCGTTCACGGAGGCGCTGCTCGAGGCCGAGGGTCTCCACAGCGTCTATGTCGGCCATGACCACGGTAACTCGTGGTGCTCCACTTGGCCCGGTCACGAAGGCGGACTCGGCGCCGAAGCTCCATTCCTCTGCTTCGCAAAACACACAGGATATGGTGGCTATGGCGACGAATGGGGTCACGGTGCTCGAATGTTGAGCCTATCATTTTCGAAGGGCGATAACCCACAGATGTCGGTCGAAACCTGGGTCCGCATGGAAGACAAGCAAATCATCACAAAGGTCTCCCTTAACGAAACGTACGGCCTGGATTCTTACGCCCCCTACAGTGGACACTAAGGAAAGAAAGGGATTTCTTTGACAACCGTAAACATCGAATAGAGGGTTGCCTGAACGGATTTATATCGCTGCAACCTAATATGCAAGAAGCTTTATTTGGAGCCGACCGAGAAAACCAAGAAAGCATTATTACCCGCTTCGGTTCGCTTCGGCCGCATGAACTGGTCTTGAGACAAGACATTGGTGGCACATTCTCCCTCTGGAGGATCCTGGGATACTGTGCCCCATCACTAGGTACATTCCTTTAACCATTGCTCGGGAGCTCGACGGAAATTGCAGCTTCACCCTGCGGTCAGCTGCCGTCAGCACACACTTGGCGTTTGTGCAACGCCTCGCGGCAAACTAAGAGAGCGCCAAAAAGCGCCGCCAACGACCTGTGCGATGCAGCCATAATACCATTGTCCTTTCCTTCGTTCACTCTGTTCCTGGCGCCATCGATCTCACCCTCCTTCAACTTTCTTTGCGGGAGCGTCTCGGCCGATCACCATGGACAGGAACCCGACTTCGAACGATCGACCACCGCCGAGGTACACGGTTTCCAAGGCAGTTGACCTGTCGCGGCAACCTCTTCGATATTCTAGGCGCCCATTTTATATCTTAATTGTATACCTCCTCTTCTTACTCATTCCGTGGATTCTTATATGCGTTGTCAATCGGCAGACAACCCACCGCCCGTGGGACATCCTTACGCAAAAGGACCTTGACAAATACAGCCGATGGATGCGGGTGGCGCCGTTCTTCAGCACGGTGACAGCTGTCATCGCCCTGCCATGCGTTGCGGCGCTTTTGGCTCACGGTGCAGTTGTGTATTCCCAACGACAAGGCCATCAACAGTCTCTGAACCTCCGACAGTTGCTTGCTCTCGCCGACAATAAATGGACCGCATCGCTCTCAGGTGGGCAGACCTCATCTTTTTTTGCTGCTCGGAACTGGCCTTCTTCTAATCTGTGAGTTTCGAATCGGCCATATCTGACTGCTCCCGTCTAACCATCTGCAGCGGCTGTACAACTACCTCTTCAGTCGCTTCTGATGCCATTTTCTTCTCGAGTGGTTTATCCATGCGAGAGCGCCAGACACTTGACTAAATGGGATCGCACATGCGACGGGGAAAAATATCGGGCAGAGAAGGTTGCCAAGGAACCTGAACCCGCTTTGCTCAGGGTTCCGACCGATGTGCCCAACATCATGGGTGTTTTGAGGTCCCAGATGGTCAAAATCACCTCAGCCGACATTCAAGAGAATCTGTGGCGAGACGGAAATAACCACCGAAGCTTCATCACCGGGACCGATCAGAAGTACGACGAGTCTTTCTGGGTGTCAGCAATGCCGGCCGGTACCACTACAGTCCCTCTCAGACAGCACTCCATGAGGCTCAGCTCTACTGCCAACTGCCAGGTGGCCGCTCGCGATGACTTCCCATCGAAGTGCGATGGATTTTCGATCGCACTTCAAGGCTTTGGCGTCGCTATCAGGATTTGCATGCCGAAAAATTACAGGTCGACCGATGTCGAACGAGCATTGCCGCCTGCGCGTCAAAGGAAAGATATCGAAGAAGTCCTTTTCATTGATGCACAGATCAGCAGCGAGGCATCGCAAGTTTCCGATTTTGTTTCTGATCCAGCTGAAAATGTAACCATCAGATGCACAGCGAAGACGGCTCGTGGCTTTTTCGAACTAGGCAATTTCTACAGTAAGCTTCGCCCGTCCGAGATTATTGGAGAATGGCCATCGGACGCGGAAATGAGGGCTGGATTCCATGACTACGACTGGCAGGGCAATACTATCACTGCAGAGTACGTTCAATCTCCTGGGTAGCAAGACTGAAGCTGACCCTAGTATAGGCCAGATCAAGCATGGGATCGTGATGTGTACGGCGGTTGGATGTCATCTAAGGGACCATTGAGGACGATCGTGGAATCTCTCTTCGGTGAGGATTCACACCCACGAGCGGTGCTTGATTTCTTGAACCAACCCTTCCCCGATGGACAAATGCCCGATAATTTTACGACTTCCGACGACATAACTCGCGACGCCCAGAAAAAGGCATGTGCCTTGGTTCCTCCCCTGCGCGGCTGGCAAATGCGTTACAACTCCAACAACGACGAGTTTGACTCCTGGTATCCGTCTATCTATAACGGATGCAATTGAAGAAGCTCCCGAAATCGATTTTCAGGATTGCGCAAGGTCTGCGTCACTCAACAGTGGTACAGAGCACCCTCGGCGTTGGAATGTACCTCTCTAACGTCGCTGTCTTGCAAGACGCGGCCTCGAATGATGCGGCTAGAACGATTTACAACCTTGCTGGTACCGATTTTGTTGCACCTCGATATAGCAAGGGTGCCACCGTTGTTCTGAGTATCCTGATGAGCATCCAGGTAGTCTGTCTCGTCTTGCTTGTTTGGTACATCTATCGGTTACCCACGTGGACCAATACCCTGGACGTCTTTGCCATGATGAGAATTGGAGCTCATATGAAGGATTCCATGAACCTGCCCTCTCTGGGCCGTATCAGTCGCGACGACATGTACAAGCTCAACGAAGCAGATGGGCTGATTGGTGTTGTCCCTGGTCCAGAGATCACAGAAGGCGACCTTGAGTTAGCACCGACTTCATCTCCGCCTACGCCAAACGGCGCGCCCTCGCATCAATATGAAATCGTCACACCAGCGTCCCCGGCTGCCTCGCTCAGCTCAGTCTCATCGATGGAAATACTGACAGTGCCACCGCAAACACGTCAGTTTGCACGAGACAACATTCCTGGAATGTCAGCAAGCGATCTGAGCTCTTATTTACAAGGAGGAGGCCTGGCATCGCCATCAGTTTCGTCAGTGTCGTCTGTGGCATCTTCGAGGGGCGCTTCCCCACCACCGCCTTACCTGCCACCTAACTCGCCCACAAGAGACCAACGCTCGAGACTGCCGTACGAGTTGGCGCTGGGTGCGCCAGGATTAGTTACAACAGCTTTGTGGAAGAGGCATGGGTCGAAATAGTCGACGAGGGTCCATGTGCACCATGCAGGCTGCTCAAGGCCGATAGATACGTAATGATACCCCAAGGAAAACTATGAAGATCACGATTCTACTCATCGTATTAGTGATCCATGTTCCTGCATCTAAAACCTGTACTAAGACGACCGAGCTGTCACAGTATTGCGCCTAAGATATCGATGTCCCTCCGCTCCAAGTCTGTTTTGAGCAATTCCACCAGTCTCCAACCTCCCAGCTGCCCACCAAGGTATCTCGTCCCCAAGGAGGAACATCGAGGTCCGGTAGAAGGAAAAAAGTACGAGCATGGCCCTGGCGTCGCCATTTGTTATGGTGCACAGAAATGCCCCGGAGCAGAACAGAGGGAACGAGAAGATGTAGCGTTCGAAGTCGGACTTGTGCGGCGGCGACGGGTTGGAATCTTTGTTTTTCCAAAGAGCGAGGATGACGGAGAGTCTGGTGGCTATGCCGCGGTAGGCTTCCTTCTCCAATGAGGTCTTGTCTGCCACCCCCGCCTGGATTGTCAAGGGTACTGTTCTGTGAGTCGGTGAGGTTTGCAGGCCTTCCTTGTCCGCGATCTTGTCATACTGCTCCATGAAAGCATCGATAATGCTATCGCAGTCTATACCCTGCTCCTCGACGCTTGTATCAAGCGCACCACATTGGGATATCGATGACAGATTTGCCATGATACTTTCTGAGCCCCGTTCTCTCGTCCGAGACAGAAAGACTCTCACGCCGGAGCCGAGAAGAGAGAGTTTGTCGCGCCGGAGATCTAGCCGCCCTTTGTCGTACTGGCCCCCGAGAAAGTCCAGGTTGCACCACGTAATGTAGTGTATCAGCATGGCGGTGAAAAAAAGAGAATTATGTCTCTGGGCGCTATCTTCTTGATCAAGCACAGCACTAAAGGAAGCACAGCTTCGGGACAGGAGAGACATTGCCGCCTCGGAGTATACGGGGTTCCCAGGCTGCAGGATGCTGAGGTGGCGGGCGGACGTGGCTATCATGGCAGTCATGAGGTACTCTTTCTGGGCTCTTGTGAGCTACGGCACGTAGGTTTCCTAGAGTGATAGGGTCCTTCACCTTGAATGCAAGAGAAATAGCGGGGCCCCAGACTTCGGCGAAGCACAGAGTCGGGACGGTCACATGCTGAAAATGGTGGAAGAGTTCCAAGTGGAGGAGGTTGACGGGCTCCGAAGTGTCCATCGGTCGCTGAGGAGCAGGCGATGGCTCGTTGCTGGGAGGCGGTGAGCTGTGGGAAGGTTGACAAGTCTCATTCCTTCTGGTGCAATTGGCGCAGGGGTTTCTTTCATCGCACTTGAGGATTCCGTTGTCAAAATTGACAGCTCCGTGCCGCATGTCATGCGTAGACTCACTTTCACCTTCCGCCTCCTGCATGTCACACAACCTCCTCGGCTCTTCTTGTGGGACTTCTTCTTCCTGGGTTCTGCATGGCTGGATGCGACGAACCTTAGAGACAGACTGCTCCCATTTCCCGAGTTAGGATCAGATTTCGTCATCACGACTTGTTTCTGAGCGGCCAGACGTGGAAAGGGTAGAGGATGGCCCCCACAGGTAAAGATTCGTAGGCTGCCAAGAGGCTGTTTTGGAGCTTCCGGGTGCAAGGGGGACGGACAGGCTTGTTCACTGTACGGCTGCGGCGAATCGAAATAAGCAGCATGCAAAGATATGGAGACAACAATCTCTTTGAGAGAGATCAAGGTTCGGCTATGGAATAAGGGGCTCTCGGTTCTTCCTCTGGGTCGTCAGACGTGAGATGTCGCTTTCCCAATGGGGAAAGCGGGGAGGGATATGACACTAGTCCTCAAACGGCTTGGCTCAGCGTACCACAGGGATTCGGGATTGCATTTGAGTGAATCACGACGGTTTTGTCGTAGCGGACATCGATCCAACGGACACGGGGGTTTTCTAGTACGTTTTCCCTTACAACTAGATTCTCTTACTCAACGTTACTTCTCTCTCCGCCAAGCTTAAATGAAATGGCGGTCACTTATCAGTTTTGCTCGCCAAAACGAAACTTAGTCTAAGCTGTTGATGACGGCCTCAAATGAGATGCCCTCCATCCGATGAACCTACACGTAAATGAGAATAAGTGAGTAAGTACTCCGTACACCTAGGTAATGCATATCTTCAGTTGGTGGGGCCTAGGGCTGGCGATAAGTGGGTCCGGGGGGGACTAGCTCAGATGGAAATATACGTATCCTTTCCAGAGCGTGTTACTTCGGGTGTTCACCATCACCCGGCGCATCTTCAACCCACTTTCTGGTCGTAGTTTGCCATTCAAAAACTCTGTATAGGTCAATACGCCAGCCCAGGTGTTGTGTTGGAGTTCACATTCACAATGCCACCTTATGCGCCGCCCGGTGACGGCCACCTGGACGCTCTCAATGGCCACCGTCTGCCTTCTGATCCGGATCGCTGGCTCGAGGCATGCATAGTGCATAGAATTCGGCATAATGAAGCATTTGCAAGCTCTTGAGGCTGTGCGGAAGCTCTGCTTGGAATCAGACAGCAGTTCTTACGCCCGCGCTCGCAGCGCGAGTTCCATCATGAGCAATATCGTGCTAGAGATATTAGCAGATGACGAAAAGCCGTACTGCATCTGGTATCCACATGTGGCAAGCGAGGAGACTTATCGCGATCTAGCAGAGCGTCACCCCGGAATGCGGTATCTTATCGGCCGGGCACATGCGGTTGCAGGCTACGCCAAGCTCTACGGCGAGCTTGATATTCTTCCTAACGTCTCAATAGCGGAGGAAGCTAGGGACAACTTAGATAGCGAGGGTTCTAAAGCTATTTTCAACGCTATTGTAAGATAGCACGTCTACTATAAAGTCCTTAATAACTATAGCTAGTGTCTTAATATTAATAGCCTATTATTACTAGCCTGGATAAATAGCGATATAGCTATATACTCGTTATTAAATATCTAGTTTAAGCTAGATAGGTATAAGGAATAGGGCCTATACTACTTTAATATTACTAAAGACTATAATATTAATTAAGTCTTATAAGATATTACTAATTATAAACTACTCGCCGCTTAAGATCTTATACTCTTCTATACGCCCCCACTCTTATACCTACTAACTAATAATAAAGATATATTAATTCTTATAGCAGCTTATAAGGGCAACTTAGGATACTATACACGCCTTTATAAGCTAGTAATGCTCTATAATAAGGCTAGGGCTATTATCTATAGCATCTATTACAATACTACTTTTACTAAGTAGTAGTCGCTTTAAGAAGTCTAGCTAGATTAACCCTTTATTAAGGCTGCCTATGTAGCACGCTTTATTATACTTAACAACTTGTCGCATATCACGCTAGATAGTTCTAGTTGGGATGATATACCCTCCCTGATCTAGTGGCTATTAGTTCTGAGTGAGGTAACGCTAAAGGAGCTTGCGCGCCGCCGGCTGGATATAAAGTTATAGGTAGCCATAGCATATATCAAAGGTAGCTATTGGGCTCTTTAGGAGGAGCTCGTCCTAGAGCCCTATGAGGAGCTTTAGGAGCAGGCGCGTTAGCAGCAGAATGACAGCTGGCCTAGCAGCCCATATCGGAACTACTACGTCGACTACTTGGAGGTATGTGCCAAGTAGCTAAGTATCAGCGTCCACAGAACAGATAGTGCCACCGATTGTCTGGATGCAGCAGTTCGCGACAAGGAGCCCATAACGTTATGGCTGAGCACGTACGTCACCGGGCGTCCCTATGCATTGGTGGACTCCAACCCCGGCGGAAGCATCTACCCGGGTGGAACCCAGGCAAAGGCAGCCAAGTGGGAGTTGTTGATGTGCTCGAGTGGGAAGCTGAGACGTGAGGAAGAGGATTGGGGCGAGTTCATGATATATAATGATTACGTGTTTTCCGATGAAGAGTGATGAAAGATCTATCCTAAACACCGAGCTGCTATTAATGCAATAATCATTGCGCTTACAGAAGCCAAGCCATCTGGAATTTCAATGTGTACGTTTGCACGGCCAGTTGAGGCTTCTATAGGTCATTACACTTTTCAACCAGATCGCGTGTGCTTTAACGAACGCCCTACAGCCGGTCACCGAACTTACATGCATAGACTGGAAACTCTAGGCCGATGCCGAGAGGTGTGGATTTTGTTTGTCCAAATTTGTGTCTATTTTGATTCCCATAAGGTTGGACAGGGGCCCGCCCCGATGCCTGATATTCTCAGATAACTAAGAAAACAACTCGGTCTCGTGCTTGGGTCCGACGTCTTCCACTCCCTCCAGCTCCCTCATCATTTTCTATAACTCACATTATGTGTGTGGTTTCAAGTCTTTACGCGTAATGAGATACTAGAACTTGCATTACCATGTCGACTGATGCGAGAAATAACTACGTTGGGGTTACTGGTCTGCGACAGGTTGAGGGCAACGAGCTCATGACAGGATCCAACCGTTGATAAGGTACGTGGCCTGCCGCATATCCATGCCCTATATCTACGACCGGAGGCCGTAGACGGGCTGACTTTGGTGTGATTCTGCACATGCGACGTCTTGTTCGTTCTAATAGGAGTTTACATAGACTTCAGAAGCAATTCTTCTAGGTTTTCCGTCGTTAGAACTCAACCTGCTCAACTAAAATGCACAACTGAGCCGCTTCAAGATTCGTCATTCCCAGGTCGAAGTCGATGACCAGTCGAGATCCTACTCTATCGGTCAACTTCCGAACTGATAACTGCCCCATTTACTTCTAGGCTAGACCTCTTCACGCCCTGGGTATGCTTTAGTCTCTTAACCTAGTAATACGCACTATTATAAACTAGTGCGGTGCAGAGTAATAGAGTTAGTATAGTTAGGTATAGCTAAGGTTAAATATTCTTCTCTAGCCCTTTATCTTACTATAAGGGGCTAGAGAGTTTATCTAAAGGCTACTTAATACCTCTTTATATCTCCTAACTCCTTTTAACTACTCTAACTTAGCCCGCTAAGCCCTTTTCCCTATAATCTTATCTTAGCTCGTGATATGCACCTTCTTATTGAGAACTAGTGACGAATCGTATGCAGTTGTCCTTGTAAACGTTTGGGTTTAGAAATTGCCCTGCTAAGTCTATGTGTATAGCTTGGAAGGCTCTTCTATAAGCTTTCTTACATTCTTGAGAGGTGAAGCAATGCGGCTGATAGTGTAAGAGCATATTCTCATAGAGATTGATGGAATGCCATCAGATCTGACATTCGAAATACTTGGCAGATGAATGATTATTCGATACTAGATTCTCTTGAGAGCTATATATGGCTTCGGAGTGATCTCGACAGCGTTCTACAATATCTTTACAGTTCTAGTCTGCAACCTGTCAGCGGACCTTCGAAGTTGGTTCCAGTCTCAACCTCTACATCGACGTTTCGTCCGCGACTCTACCGCACTCAGTATGAATGCGCTTTCCCTGCCTCTACGCACAGTAAGCGTGCAGTCTGAAGGTCGGGTGAACCCAAGTTATCAAGAAAACCAGAGGGAAGTTGCACTGCGTTATTTCGCTTGTGCCTGTCTCCTACATCGCCCAGTGCTGTACTTCTTCCTCTACAAGGATATTGAGCATACTGTGCGACCCCCAGGTAATACGACAATTCGATCGGATCAGGAACCCTGGATCCTCGAGTCCTGTAGGGACTGTATAGAGAACGCTGCCCTGTTGGTCCAATTTTCAGCAATATTGGATAATTCTCAGGCTAACAGTATGGAGCGATCTTATCGCAGCTGGTGAGAGACCCAACTGTTGCTGGCTGCCTATCTGGTACTGCTCCAGGTAAAATCGGTACCTGTCACGAGCTAGGATAATATCGCAGGGAAAAGGGCTTAGCGGGCTAAGTTAGGGAAGTCTATAGGAGTTAGGAGATATAGGGAGGCACTAGGTAACCCCTAGATAAGCCCTCTAGCCCTTATCTAGTAAACTAGAGGGCTAGAGAAGAATATTTAACCTTAGCTATACCTAACTATACTAACTCTATTACTCTATACTATACTTATATATAATATATTCTTCTCTTATACTTATATTAATAGGGATCTCTAATAGTTTTCGCCATAAACTATTAGAGTAGTATAATATATAATAATATAATACTTACTTATAAGTCTATTAGAGAGATAAATATAATATTACCTTTAAGATCTCTTATTAAATAGGAGTAGCTAAGTAGCTAAACCTAGGATAAGATACTTATTTAATAAAATAGTAATAAGAGTATTAGAGAAGAATTAAATAGCTAATTAATAAAAGCTAAAGTAGATTAGCTTATTAAAAAGGAAGAAAAAAAAAGGTTAACTAAAGTATAAATAGGAGTATTTTAAAGCCTTAAGAGCTAGCTAATTATTAACCCTAATAAGTAACTCTATTACTTACTAGGTAGTTATTAATAATAAAATAAAGAAGTATTAGTTAGAACTTTAGGAGAAGTACTTCCCTATACTTAAGTATAAGGGTAGAACTTAGACTAACTTTAACTAGTTTATATTTAACCTTAATATATAATTTAAAATAAATAAGATTATATTAAACCTTAAAAGGGTATTATTTATTACTAGGTATTTAGAGGGACTAGTAGTAAAGTAATAAACCTTATACTTCTCTATTACTTATAATAATAAAGCAAAGGATATTACCTAGGTAGTAGTAAAGGACTAGTTAGCTAATAATATAGCTAATATAAGGTCTAAGACCCTTAGTATATAAACCTAGCTCAAATAAGCCTACTAGTAACTAGGATAATTATACTAGAGCTTTATTAATTACTATAAGGTAATTAAGATAGAGAGCCCTTATTAATAACTAGAGGAGATCTAGGTAGCTAATATAATAGCTAGGCTAAACCCTAAGCTCTAGTATTATATTATAATAAATAGATTATTAAAATCGTAGCTTAACCTCGATATAAAAGCTAGAAATACTAAACTTATAGTTAATATATAAATATATAAGGTATTAGTAAGGGACTAGGGGACTAATAATAAAGGATAGTAACTAGAAAGCTAAACTACTAACCTAGAGAGATAAACTAAAGCTATTAGGGGGTAGACCTATATAGAACCTAGTAATATTAATAACTATTAAGAGGATACTAAGGACTTATGAGAGGCTACTAAGAAGGAAATTATTTATTATAGTTATAAAAAAAGGGCTATACTACGCTAAGATACCTATATTATAAGAAATATAGCTACCTCTATTATAAAGGGAAACCTTACTCTAATAAATAACTAGAAGAGGATTAGGTAGTAATATATATAATTTAATAGGATAGCGACTAGCTATATTATATTAAAGTAATAATATAAGTTTAAGTTATAAGTAGCTAGAAGACTAATACTATACTTATTAATTATAAAGCTAATAAGAATATTATAAACTAGAGGATTATAACTAATACCTAATTAGAGGCTAATAAGTTAGAACCTATTAGGGGAATATAAGTATCTAAGGGACCTAACTATAATATATAAACGTTAATAACTTAAATAACTTAAAATAACTTAGATAACTTAGATAACTTAAATAACTTAAATAACTTAGATAACTTAGATAACTTAAATAACTTAAATAACTTAGATAACTTAGATAACTTAAATAACTTAGATAACTTAGATAACTTAGATAACTTAAATAACTTAGATAACTTAGATAACTTAGATAACTTAAATAACTTAGATAACTTAGATAACTTAGATAACTTAAATAACTTAGATAACTTAGATAACTTAAATAACTTAAATAACTTAAATAACTTAAATAACTTAAATAACTTAAATAACTTAAATAACTTAAATAACTTAAATAACTTAAATAACTTAAATAACTTAAATAACTTAAATAACTTAAATAACTAATAATATAAGTATTTAGTAGATAGCTTTATATAATTTTAGGATTAGTAATAATAATAATTATAATACTATCCTAGGGATCCCTTAGTATATAGTAGAGTACTCTAATCTTAATTAGAGGGAGTTAGGCTAGACCTTTCCCCTATATAAGAAGAGTATTTACTTTCTTATAACTAAAAAAGAGCCTAGATATATTAAAAATAAAGTAAGAGTAATACTTATAAGAGTATTATAAGTTAAATAGATATTAACTACTAGCTAACTAGAGGATACTAAGGAGCCTAAGGATATTAAGGATATTAAAATAAATATCCTACTAGAGTATTAAGACTTTAAGAAAGTATTTAATATTAACTTAATAAGAATTATACTAGAGTTTAGGACTATTAAGAGCTACCTTATTAATCTAGAGCCTAGGATTAAGCCCTTATTTAAACCTATCTACTAATTAGCTAAGAAGGAGTTAGAGGCGTTAAGGGATTATATCTATAAGGCCTTATAAAAGGGGTAGATTTACTTATTAATAAGTCTAGTAGGGGTACTAATCCTATTTATCCTAAAGAAAAGAAGTAAGTTAAAATTATATATAAACTACTAAGGATTTAATTAGGTAATTACTAAGAACTATACCCCTCTCCCTCTAATTAATAAAATCCTTGATTAGTTTTCCTAAGTAAAGTAATTTATAAAACTTAACTTTAAAGATTCTTATTACTAAGTCAGGATTAAAAAGGGAGATAAATAGAAGATTATATTTTATATATAATATAGCTATTATAAATATTATATTATACTATTTAGGCTTATTAATATACCTACTACTTTCTAGATATTTATTAATTAGTTATTTTTAAGCCTAGTTAATATTATATATATTATATATTTAGATAATATCTTAATATTTACTAATAATATAGACTCTTATATAGAGATAATAAGATAGGTATTTACTTAATTAAAAGCTAATAGCCTCTATATAAACCCTAATAAGTATAAATTCTATAAGAAAGAGATTAACTTCCTTAGGTTTATAGTCTTAATAGATAGGATTACTATAGAATAGGAGAGGGTCTAAGTAATTACTAAGTAGCTACTACTTATTATAATATAAGAGATTTAGTAATTTCTAGGATTTATAGGTTTCTATAGGAGATTTATTAAGAATTACTTAAAGATCTATAGCCCCCTTAGTAACTAATTTACTAATATAGCTAAAAGGTAGCTAGTAATAACTAGGGAGGTATTAGTTACCTTGTATTAGCTCCGCGCTTTATTTATAGAGGTATCTATTTTATATTACTTTAATCCTATACTCCTAACCTAGGTTAAAACTAATATATCAGACTTTATAATAGGGGTAATACTAAGCTAGCTAGAGGGAGATATATGGAGACTAGTAGTATTTATATTATAAAAGCTATTGTAATAGCTATAAGCGCTTAAGGGGAGGGTCGTTATAAAGAAGGGTATATAGGACGAAGTCTATAATAAAGGAGTATATATACAAGTATCTATAGAACGAACTATAGAAGAGGTCTCTCTAAATAGGGATATATAAACTAAAGGGATATATATACCCGCTCTAGAGCGGGTAAGACTATATATAACTATATAAGTAAGCCCTATCCTATATAATATACCCCCTTAGCTTTATTGAGCTCGGAATTACGCCGCAGCCCCTTCGCAAAAAGACTATAACAAATTCACCTAGTTCGCAGGCATAATTCGGGAAATACTATATAGGTATTTAACCTATACCCTCTACTAGTTAAGGAAAATAATATAAGAACCCTATACGTTCCTACTACTTATAAGCAAACCCTCTAAATATTATAAAGTCGGACGCGCGCTATACTAGGGCTAATTATATTAGAGCTGAACGGGCTATTAAGGCTCTTATAGTAACGCCCTCGCTAAACCTTCTAGCAAGGTGCTATAAAAGCTACTATATAAGATAACTCCTTAACCTAAAAGGTCGACCTTCTAGTAAGGTGCTAAAGGTACTATAAATACTACTATACGAGAGGTAACTCCTTAACTAGAGAGGTCTTTCCTAAGAGGTTCTTATAGCTAGAAATATAAGAAGCTCTGCTGCTATAAGTAGGGCCTTATACCTCTCCCTTATCCTTATCCTTATCTAACCTATAATAAATCCTTAACTATATTAGTACTAGACCCTATATATAAATATACTAAGCCTAAGCGAGGCACGCCCTTTAGTATAAATAATATAGAGGGGATCGCTAGAGAGTTTAGCCTTAATATAATTAATAAAACCCGCTCCTTTATTAACTACTCTTCTATATATAGAGAGCATATTATTAGTATAGCTTTTAAGAGGGCTTACTTTAATACCCCTATAGGGGACTCTATAAGGTATAATAGTATTAGAGCTAAGTAAGTAAACTTAGTAATAGAAGTTTAGTAGGTTATTATATACCTTATAGAGTAGCCCTTCTTCGAGCAGGTCCTCTATATTACTAAGGTAGAGGCGGCCTAGGCGGCGAACGTTAGTAAGTATAGCTTATGCTAACTGCTTTAATATAGAGAGAGCGTTACTAACGATAATATAGTAAAGATAGTAACGACTTCTAGCGGATAAAGCGGTAATAGAGGCGGTATTAGTAGCGCGGGTAGTATACGAGAGGAAAAGTCGATAGTTTTATAATTTAAATAATTAAAAACCACGTTATTATTAATATAAAGTTAAAGATCGTGAGGCTATCTAGTATAACAGGTATATATAAGTGCGGCTATAGTTAGGAAAGGTAGTTAGCAAGATCATATAACTAAAGGCTATGTATTATCAGGAGGCGCGGAGTTAGAAGGTCTGTTGCACTTGAGTAGGTAAAATCACTATGCAGTGGCTAGAGGCCCCCCCTTAGCTTTATAATATCCCCTAAGGCTAAATATAAAATAAAGTAAAGCTATTTATAACTAAATATAATAAGGGGAGTAGCGCCCTAGGGATCCTATATAGTACTACCTATAGAATAATAAGAAGAGGGGGAGCGGTCTACTTAGTAATAATGAGAGCGATCCGCTTAAGGGGGCCTAGCTATAGCTATAATAAGGGGAGCGATTTACTTATAAGGGGGCTAGCGCGCTAGGAGGGCCCCGCGCCGCGCTATCTATAATAATAATAATAAAAGCTGTTTACTTATAAGAGTAAGGGGCTTATATTTTAATATTTATTAGGTATTCTATAGAGGGTCTTATAATACCCTCCTCCTAAAGCGCGTTATATAAGTAGAAGAACCTATTAGTATTGAGTTCGGAATTACGCCGCAGCCCCTTTGCAAAAAGACTATAATAAATTCACCTAGTTCGCAAGTATAATTTAGGAAATACTATATAGGTATTTTAACCTATACCCTCTACTAGGTAAGGAAAATAATATAAGAACCCTATATATTCCTACTACTTATAAGTAAACCCTCTAAATATTACTATATAAAGTTAGACGCGCGCTACACTAGGGCTAATTATATCAAAGCCGAACGGGCTACTGAGGCTAGGCTCTCGTGGCCTGGAAACGCCCTCGCTAAACCTTCTAGCAAAGTGAAAGCCACTATACGAGATGAGAACTTATTAGTATATAAGGTAGCTAGGATAGCTTCTTTTTCTAGCCCTATAAGCTAAATAATTTATTTAGCTTTATTAAGCTAAACTACTAAAAGGAAGTAATTATAACGTTATACTAGCTAATAGTAGGTATACCTATAGGGGTATTATATATAATCCCTACTATTATCTCGCTTTATTATAGAGTTTTTAATATTAGTAGGTTTAAGTACTCCTATTAATATAACGAATATACTTATAAGGGTATAAGATTGTTTTAATTACTAAGTAATAAAGGTATTAAATATCGAGGCTACCTTAATAAGGGAGTATAGCTTCGCGCTAGTCTATTTAGCTATAATAACCTTAATAAGGGTATTATATACCTACGTAGGCGCTATTTATTTACTAACTACCTTAAGGAAGCATTTAGTTATAATAACCCCTTCGATTTTAGGGATCTCAAGCGACCTCGCGCGCTAATACATAGTATACTATTATTAGTACTAGGCGTATAGCGAGATAGACCTATTTATAAGCTCTAGGATATAAAGGTATTTATCCTAAACCATAGTAATTATAGCGAGGTCTATAGGGGTAATTAATTATTTAAGCGATTATATAAGGGATTAGAGGGAGATATTTTTAATAGCTATAAGGTTATTTTAAATACCTATAAGTAATAAGGGGTTAATAGTATAATATATAAAGTTCTATATATTATAATAGCTACTAAGGAGAGACTTTTAGGTCTCCTTAGTAATACTATAATTAGTTATATATATAGCCTGCTTATTATAAACATTATTAATCGTGAGAAGTAGTAGAAGTAGAGGCTCTATATTATTCGGGTTTTAATATATATAGCGCTGCGTAGCCTATTCGCTATATTTATAAATATAGGTCTTATAGGCTTCCGTATTATGCTATATAATAAGTTTATTTATTATTAGAGGGCGCGCTATATAGTATATAAGGTTAGGTGCGGGTTAACTACTTAGGTTAATATAGTCCTATATACCTACTTAGAGGGTATAGAAGCAAAGCTATAAATACTAGGCAAGCTAGTCGTATAGCTTAGAGAGATAGTAAGTATATATATATAGCTAGGTAGTAGAAGGGTTAGGTAGAAATATTATATTAGTAATAAAGAGGGGTTAAATAGAGAGCGAAGAGGAGGGCTAAAAGGAGGGAATTAAAAAGAGGAGGGCTAAGAGGAGGGCTAAAAAGAGCGCCTAAAGCTATTATAGCACGTTAGGGGTCGCGTAGGAAAGGCGTATTATAAGCGAAGTTAAACTAGCTAAGAGCTAGGCTTATAACTATTATAATAGCTATAAGCGCTTAAGAGGAGGGTTACTATAAAGAAGGGTATATAGGATAAAGTTTATAATAAAGGAGTATATATATAGGTATCTATAGAACGAACTATAGAAGAGGTCTCTCTAAATAGGGGTATATAAACCGAAGGGATATATATACCCGCTCTAGAGCGGGTAGGACCGCACGTAACTACGCAGGTAGGCCCTATCCCGCACGACAAAATCTTAAGGGTATATAACTATAGTATAGCATACTAGAGGTAGAGCTACTAGCTATTAGAGAGGTAGTAGTAAGGTAGTAATATTACTTATTTTACTCTTAGTATTATATCTAATTTATTACTAACTACCTAGGCTACTAGTACCTTACTAATAAAAAGACGCTTAGTAGTTACTAGGCTTAGCTATTATAGGGCTTATTAATATTTAACTTTAAAATTAAATATAAGCTAGGTTATTATAACCTAGCTAATAGCCTCTTATAGAGACCTAACTATACCCTAGGGGACATAGAGAATTATAAAACTAGGGACTTACTCTTATAAGACTTTCTATAATATTTTAATAAAGCTACTATTTAGAGGGTAGGGACTAGGTAGTAATATAATACCTAGTAGTTAAATATGTCCCTAGAATAACTTATACTCTTACTCTAGGAGTAGGTTAAAAAAGCTTAATAGAAAGGTCTATTTTATATTAATAATAAATATAAATAACGAGGGATAAGGTAATTATTAAATAACTTTAATACCCTAAGATATTAAGAGGGCTTATAGATCCCTAATAACTACTTACTTTAGAATAAAGTCCTTAGAGTATTTTATAATAAACTATCTAGAGGTTACTAAGGGGTTATTAAGATATTAAAGAGAATTAGAAAATCGTTTTTCTAGAATATATAGAAGAGTAATATAAAGGAATATATTAAGATATATATAATATATTAGTATATAAAACTAAGATACTACCCCCTATATAATAAACTTATACCCCTACTAATACCTACTAAGCCTTTTTAATAAATATTAATTAACTTTATTACTAAATTACTATTATTACTTATAATAAAAAATCAGCCTTATAATAATATTCTTATTATTATTAATTAATTTATAGAATACTCCTTATATATCCCTACTAGGGAGTTACCTATAGCTAATAGATTAGCTATATTACTAACTAAGTATATCTTCCTTATATTTAGACTTATAGAAGCTATTATATCTAATTAGGGATTGCTATTTACTAGTAGATTCTAATCTAAGGTATACTACCTACTAGTTATTAGGAAAAAGATTAATACTACCTTTTACCCTTAAGCAGATAGCTAAATAGAACGCTAGAATTAGAGTATTAAGTACTTTTTATAGACTTTTTATAATATTAACTAGGACGACTAGGTAACTTAGATCGATCTAGCCTAATTTATGTATAATAGCTCCTACTATAAAGCTACTAAGACTTTACCTACTAAGCTATTAATAAGACATTCTCTATAGGGACCTAATAATATTAAACCCTAGCTAAAGGTCTTAGTCCTAGTAATATATAATAAAATTTATAGCTTACTTACCTAGAGGTTAGCTATTACTAAACTACTCTATAAGTATAATAAAATATATAATAAGTTCTATAACTAGAGGAAAACCCCTATTATTTTTACTATAAGAGACCTCGTTCTACTTTAACTAAAAATATTAAGTAGAGGTAGCCCTCTTATAAACTTTCTAATACATATTTAGGCCTATTTAGGATCTAATAGATAATTAACAGGGGATAGGTATATAAGCTATAGATTAATAAAAAGTACTAAATTTATAATATATTCGCTCCTATATAATTGGAGCCTTTTTTTAGCTTAGCAATCTCACTATAAGATATCCTAATTAATAATAATAATAACATCTATATAGTAGACTATATCGTTACCTATAAGGGCCCTAGGCGTAACTATTAGTACCTTATTAAATAGAAGGGCTATAGCGACTTAGATAATTTATAGGAATTATAATATAATATATCTATAGATTTATAAGATAACTATAAAGCTATATTATAAGTAAAAATATCGCTACCCCTATATAGTTTAATAAGTAATTTAATAGAAAACTAGTAATTAGGTAGAAATAGGGTATACTAGCTAGGTATCTTAATTTACTATCCTAAAAGCCCCTAATAAAATAGAAAGAGATTAGAAAAATACCTAAAAGTAATTAAATACTACCTAGAAGTTAATAATAGCTTATTAGGGGCGCTCCTAGAAATTTTAAATCTACTAAATATTAATACCTTTCTCTCTAGAGCTATTATTTTTATTATTAGATTTAATAGCTAGAGCCTTATTATTCTACTTTAAGTTAGAAATATTAACTAAAGGAGTATTAGTAAGGTATTAATAGATATTAGATTAACTTATAACTTTATTATAATAGTTAAGTAACTCCTTAGTATACTTAGCTTATACCTCCTATACTTCTAGCTACTTCTAGACTAATTACTCTATTATTATATAATAATAAGTAAGCTCTTTATACTACTTATATAATAACTTAGTTTATTTCTTAGCTTTCTTAATAAAGCGCTATTAGTAAGTAGTAGCCTCTTTCAAGATACTTACTTAATAATCCTCTAGTTCTATAGAGATCTCTACCTCCTTAGCTTTATACTTCTTAGGTATAATATTAGCTTTATTCTTCTTAGCCTAAAGAGCCTTCTTAATTATAAATTAGATAATAAGGATCTCCTCTTAGATAAAATAAAAACTAATAGTAAAGTACTAGGGAGGTATTAAATAACCTACCTTATTCTTAGTATACTATACCTAGATATTAGGCTTAGAATAGCTCTTATTTATAAGGCGCTTAAGCTTATTAGTAGTCTTTATTATATAATAAGTAGGCTATAAGGAGTTAGTAGCTAAGGATTAGAAAATAATAAGTAAAACTTATATTAATAGAAGCCTTTCTACGAGGGGTTAGACCTGAGTTTATTCAATAGGAGGTTACTATAATACTATTTATTTAGGCTAAAGAGGAAAAGGGGAAGTTTTCCTCTCTAGTAGAGATCTTACTAGTTTATAGGGAATAACTAAGTAAGCCCTAGGTAGGCCCTAAGTAGCTCCTTAAGGTAGTAAACCTAGGTAGAAGCCTAGGTAGGCTTAACCTAGGCGTAGCTTATAACACTATCCCCCCTCCTAGCTAGTCCCCCCCTAGGTATAGGCTAGGTTACTATTATTATTTATAATTAGCCTATATAGGGCTTTATACCTATTTACTATAGTAGTCTCTAAAATAGCTTCTATAAGCTCCTAAGTAAGCTTTATATACCCTTCTTACTTAACTACTTTTTATTATATTATATATATCTCCTCTATATATTACTTAAATTCGCTATTATTAGTTATAATTAGTAGTAGCTAGGGGTGTATCCTTATCTACGCAGGTAAGGGGTCCTCTAGTACCCTCTAGAGGAGGTTTATATAGAACCTCGGGTAGATATTACTAGGTATATCTAACTTAATAATATATAGGCTTAGGACTCCTACTATAACCTATTTATAATATAATTATAATAGCTTCTTACTAGGCCTAGGGCTCTTATAATTAGCTATTAAAAACTAAACCTTATTAGTTACCTAGTATTCCTCTATAAGTATTCTATACTAGTTTATATTCTCCTCGCTATACTACTAGGTAGCTATAATACTTATTTAGATAAAGTCTATTACTTCTTATAATCTTATTATTAAATAAGTAGCTATTATATCCCTAGAGGGGGTCTCCTCTATTATATTATCTACTATAGGTATAGGGTTAGTATAGTACTTATATTCTAAGAAGAATAGCGAGAGCCTAGTTATATTACTAACCTTATTATAAAGCGCTAGCTAAGTAGTAAGTAGGAGCTACCCTTAGTTATCCTATACTTAGGTTATAAATACCTATAAGATAGCTTATATCTCCTAATTCTACCTCTTAGTATTACTATTAGTCTATAGGTAGTATATAGTACTTAATAGCCTCCTTATACTAGTAAGGCGGTAGAATTTAGCTTAGAAGCAGCTTACTTAATTAGACCCTTAATTACTAATAATACTATATAGGAACTTATAGAACTAGAAGTAGGAGGTAAGCAACTAGTAGGTATAAGCTTCTGCCTCTATAATACCTATCTCCTCTAATATTATTAAGCTTGGAATTACGCCGCAGCCCCTTCGCAAAAAGACTATAATAAATTCACCTAGTTCGCAGGCATAATTCGGGAAATACTATATAGGTATTTTAACTTATACCCTCTACTAGTTAAGGAAAATAATATAAGAACCCTATATGTTCCTACTACTTACAAGTAAACCCTTATATAAAGTTAGACGCGCGCCGCACCGGGGCTAATTATATTAGAGCTAAACGGGCTACTAAGGCTCTCGTGGCCTAGAAACGCCCTTGCTAAACCTTCCTTCTAGTAAGGTGCTATAAAAGCTACTATATAAGATAACTCCTTAACCTAAAAAGTCGACCTTCTAGTAAGGTACTAAAAGTAAAAGCTACTATATAAGATAACTACTTAACCTAAAAGGTCGACCTTCTAGTAAGGTATTATAAATACTACTATATAAGAGGTAACTCCTTAACTAAAGAGGTCTTTCCTAAGAGGTTCTTATAGCTAGAAGTATAAGAAGCTCTGCTATAAGCAGGGCCTTATACCTCTCCCTCTTCCTTATCCTTATCCCTTAACTATATTAGCACTAGACCCCGTATATAAATACGCTAAGCCCGAGCGAGGCACGCCCTTTAGCGCAAATAACGCGGAGGGGGTCGCTAGAGAGATTAGCTCTAATATTATTAACTTACTTAGCTTATTTACTATAACCTATACGTATTAGCTAGTATTATTCTTTATAAGTAATAGGTTTATAATAAAGTCTATTAAGAGGTCTAAATATAACTAGGTAGGTACTAGTAGGGGCTTTAGGAAGCCCCTCTTAGCTTACTTTTAGATATATATCCCTCTATAGATATTATAGTTCCTTATAAATCTCTATATTATTTATAACTATTCTAGCTAGTAGAACTACTAGCTTATTATTTCTAGCGTACTATTATACCCTAGGTAGGTAGTTATATTTAAGTTATAGCTCTATTAAATAATCTTTATATAGAGCTCCCTTAGTAAGTTATTATTATCCTCCCCGCTAAGTACTTATAGCCTCCCCCTAAATATTAGCCTCCCCTAACTATTAATATTATACTTACTAATTTAAACCTTAGCTTTTATATTTAGTAGGAAGCTCTAAAGCTAGTAAGTAATTATATAGTATATAGCTTTATATATTATATCCTTCTTTATAGTTTCTAGCTATAGTGCTTATAGTTTAGGGTTACTATTAAAGACTATAGTATCTAGGATATTAGTATAGCCCTTCTAACTTCTCCTTACTAGGGGGCTAACTATAGGGTCCCTATAGGGGTAAGCGTAGTCTAGTATTAGCTATAAGACCCTCCCTTATTTCTACTTATTATTCTACTCTTATAGTATATCCTATTCTCTCTAAGAGAGGGTATTAGGGGCTACTACTTCTTTACTAGGGCGATATTTTATAATAAAGTTATATTAAGATAGCTTCTCTATCTATTAGCTCTAGCGCTTTATAAGGCGCTACTTCTTTATAAAGTATTTAAGCTTCTAGTAATTAGTTAGTACCTTAAAAGTAGTTATATTATATAGCTCTACTCTTTATATATATAGGTAAGAAAGGACTACTAGGAGCTCCTTATTATAGATAAAGTAATTATACTCTATAGGTAAGAGCTTCTAGAAGTAGAATACTATAGGATACTAAGTACCCTTTAGGTTAACTTATAAGAGTACCCCTCTTAATATGAATCTTAAATAGTTAGGTTTAATAATAGTCTTATCTTTTAAATTAAACTAGCGGAGTATTAGCTAGGTATTAAAAAGCTACTTAAGCTATAAGAAGGCTTATTCTTAGTTATCTCCCTACTAGAAAGTTATATCCTTCTTAATAAATAATATAGGTAGTTTAATAATATCCTTATATTCTAGTATAAATATATTATAATAGTTTATAAACTCTAGGAAGCTCTAGACCCCTTTTCAGGAGGTAGGGAGTAATTACTTAGTAATTACTTAGAGTTTCTTAGGGTTATAGAAGAGACCCTCTCCTATTATTATAATAAACCCTATATACTTAACCTTCCTAACTAAGAACTTATACTTCATAGGGTTAAGGTTTAGGCTTATATCTACTAGCTTCTAGAGGACTTCTTAGACCTTCCTCTTATAGTCTTCTCTCGTTCTATTAGAGTAAATTAATATATTATTTATATAAGTAGTAATAAAGTTATTAAAAAAGTCTTATAGGGTGCTATTAATATATTACTAGAAGCTAGTAGGGGTATTAGTTAGGCTAAATAAGTAGATTACTTATTTAAATAACCTATACTAGGTATAGAATATAGTTCTCTCCTAGTACTCCTCTACTACCCTTAACTTATAGAAAGCTATTATTATATCTAGCTTAGTATACTACTTAGCTATACTTACTTAATATAACGTTTTAGAGATTAGTAGGAGGGGGTAGTAGTCTTTCTTAGTAATTATACTAAGGGCCTTATAGTTAATATAGAAGCGAATTCCTTTACCTAGCTTCCTTATAAAGAGTATTAGTACCCTAGTAAGTAAGCTACTAGCTTTAATAAACCTCTTATCTAGGAGGCCTTATAGGGTCTTTTTTAATATTAGTAGCTCTTCTCTTAATATACTATAGAAGAAGCCCTAGGCGAGTAGTAGCTCCCTTCTATCTAGTCCTAGTATAAGGTTAATTTAGTAATCTACCCCTAGTTACCTAGGGGGTAATAAGTAAGCTTTATTACAGTTAAATAGGTTCGGAAACTCCCTTAAGACCTAGCTTAGTAGATAGTATTATTAATCCTCTTTTAGTTTTAAGTTTAAGGCTTTCTTAATATTAGCTAAGCTAATAGCTTATATTAATACCTCTATAATAATCTCCTAGTACTTACCTCGTTATCTTACTAGGCGTTAGTAGATTATAAGGAATAAGGGTATATTAAGGAACCTTATAGCCCTTATTTCCTTTATAAGGGGCGTTTCTTTTTAATTCTTTAGGTATAGCCTAACTTATCCCCTCTTATAGTATACTTAGCAAGCTATAGCGTAATAAATAACTTAGTTTTATTCTATCTAAGAGCGCCCTAAGAGGATATTAGGGTCTAGGCTATTAACTATATATATAAAGATACGCTAGGTATAACTACTTATTTCTAGGTTAAATACTACTATTAGGATAGGATAAGATAGACTTAGCTACGCAACTTTTAGAAAACTCCCTTAGCGCACGGACCTGTTATAAGAAGACTATAGAGTAGAGCGTAGAAGAGAGGAGTATAGCAGACTTAAGGATACTATATATATTATTATAATTAGTACCTTAATAACTATATTCCTCGTTTTTTAGTATTTTCTTAGCGAGTCCGCGCCTAATTTAGATAATCTCTTTTAATTAGATCTACGAATTATTTTATATATCTTTTAAGCTTACTCTTAATATTCTTACTTATTTATAAGTAGAGCTATATTATTTATTATCTTTCTAGTTCCTATTAGTTCTAGCCCTTTCTAATAATACCTAGAGGCAGATTCTTTTACTCTTTTCAATAGTTTTTATAGGCTTCTTAGAGAGTTAGGTACCTTCGCTACGTCTATAAGTCCCTACTATTAATATATATATATTTAATTAATCTACTTTAAATATAATAATAACTTAAGAAATTTATAAGTAATAAATAATAACGATATAAATAATAATAAAAACGTTATTCAAAGAGAGGAAGATATTTATAAACCTACCTTAGTTCTAAGGGAAAAGTAATAGCTATACTTTCTTATAGAATTAAAGTAGGAACGACGTAGACCCTAAAATCCTCCCTTTCTCTTTTTTTTTATACTATTAGTAGGTTCTAGCGAGTATATTCCTTTCCTTACCCCCTTATATATTATTATAACTACTATTATTTAACTAGCGGGGTATAGCTAATATAGCTAAGATAGCTATATATAATACTAATATAGAGATTAGTAGTCTTACTAAGCTAATAAGTATAGCGAGATTAACTAGATTAGTAACTAGAGACTAATAAACCCCTTATTATTATAGCCCTAAGTATTAAGAGTAATATACTAACTTTAGAGAGATACTAATATAAAGAAGCTGCGAATTCTTCTAAGATAAGAGCGTTATTAGGAAGACCTTTCTATATTAAGTAATAAGACTTAAAGTAGATCTATAATAGCTTAGAGTAATAAGATAGAAGTTACTAGACCTTTCTTATATTTATTTAGTTATTAAGTTTATACTATTTCTTTTTTTATTTTATTTAAAGAAAGTTATAACTACTTACTTTACTTTTCTATTTAGAAGATATTAGAATAATAACTTTACTTTATTAATTATAATACTTTATTATTTTAACTATATAATATAAATTTTAATATTTATAAACCTATAAGTATTATATCTTTTTCTTCCTTAGCTAACTTAGATACTAGATCCTCTTCTAATAAGGGGAAATAGCTTAAAGAGAGATTTATAGGAGCTTTATTTAGCGAGATATAACCTCGTGCTATAAGGTAGCTAGCTTTTAATAATAGTATAGATAGGTCTATAAATCCTACTTCTAGGATAGGAGTAACGCCCTTAAGTACTTTATATTCCCCTAAAGGAAGTTATACTAATTAGGATATTATAGCCCTTACTAATCTCCTTATAAGATATCCTATTATTATAGTAATAACTCCCTATTTAACTAGAGC
>JAVHLU010001275.1:0-33725 GCA_036785755.1 Colletotrichum ledebouriae | reverse complement strand
TATTAGAATTTATATAGATTTCTAAAGTATTTATTCCCCAAGGGAAATACTTCTATAGTTATTATGTTATGATTTATAGTTATAAATATGTTATTAAAGAAGTGTTATATATATATATATATAACTATATATACAATAGTTATTTATTAAGGTTTGTTCGACCTTTATAAGGTTATAATAGAAATTATTAAGATATACCTTCGGTATTCCTATACCCCCCCCGTAAGGTATATATCTATTTATATATAGCTTATTGTTTATATTTTATTATATTTTACTATATTATGTTATGTTATGTTATATTATATAATCATACTTCGTTATAGGTTATATACTCTAATATAAAAACTCTTAAAACCTAGTGGGAAAAAATAAAGAGGAAACTCTTAGAGTATTATAATAGATGCTAGTAGAAAACCTAAAAACCTAACTCTTATAGGTACAAAAGGAAAACTGGACTTTTATTATTATTATAGTCTAATGATTTAGATCTATAATACGGTTATTATTATTTATGTTTATATTATTATTTATATTTATATTATTATTTATATTTATATTATTATTCATATTTATATTATTATTATTATTATTACCTATTATACCTAATAGGTGGCCTCTAGCCACTGCATAGTGATTTTACCTACTTAAGTGCAATAGACCTTCTAACTCCGCGCCTCCTAATAATATATAGCCTTTAGTTACGTAATCATAACTCTCCTAACTATAGCTATACTTATATATACCCTACTAGATAGCCTTATAATCTTTAACTTTATATTAATAATAACGTAGTTTTTAATTATTTAAACTATAAAACTATTAACTTTTCCTCTCGCGCACTACCCGCGCTGCTAATACTACCTCTATTACTACTTCGTCCGCTAGAAGTCGTTACGGTCTTTATCCTCTTATTCGATCGGGTTAGCTAACGCCTTCGCAGCTATGCCGTCGTTAGCAACGCTCTCTCTATCCGCTCTCTATGTGTAGCGCAGTAGTTAATAAAGGAGCGGGTTTTATTGATTATATCGAGGCTAAACTCTCTAGCGACCCCCTCTATATTATTTACGCTAAAGGGTATACCTCGCTCGGGCTTAGTATATTTATATATAGGGTCTAGTACTAATATAGTTAAGGATTTATTATAGGTTAGATAAGGATAAGGAAGAGGGAGAGGTATAAGGCCCTGCTTATAGCAGTAGAGCCTCTTATACTTCTAGCTATAAGAACCTCTTAGGAAAGACCTCTTTAGTTAAGGAGTTACCTCTTATATAGTAGCGTTTACCTTACTAGAAGGTCGACCTTTTAGGTTAAGGAGTTATCTTATTTAGTAGCTTTTATAGCACCTTGCTAGAAGGTTTAGCGAGGGCGTTTCTAGGCTATAAGAGCCTTAGTAGCCCGTTTAGCTCTAATATAATTAGCCCTAGTATAGCACGCATCCGACTTAATGCGAGGGTTTACTTATAAGTAGTAAGAATATATAGGGTTCCTATATTATTTTCTTTAACTAGTAGAGGGTATAGCTTAAAATACCTATATAATATTTCCTAAATTATGCCTGCGAACTAGGTGAATTTATTATAGTCTTTTTGCGAAGGGGCTGCGGCGTAATTCCAAGCTTAATACCTAATAGGTTATAGAATTTTGTTTTACCTAAAGGCTTTATTAATATATCTATAATATTATTACTAGACTGCATATAAAAGAGGAATATTTCTTCTTCTGTGACTAGATTCCTAGTAAAATAATATTTTATATTGATATACTTAGCCTTTTTATAGAATTCAGTATTTTTAGCTAACTTTTAAGCTAATATATTATCTATAAGTATTTTAGGGTTTATTAGTCTATTATAGCCTAAGGTATTGAGCATAAAGTGATAGCTATTATATATATATAAGGCCTCCTTTCGTATATTAGATAAAGCTATATATTCGGCTTCGCAGCTTAATAAGGCTACTGTTTTTTATTTAGAAGAAGACTAGGATATAATGCTATATAAACCCTATATAAATATATAGGATGAGGTTGATTTTCGATCGTTAAGATCTCGTGCCCAATCTAAATCCGTAAATCCAATTATATTATTATTATTAGGTATATCCTTATTATAGGTATATATTAAACCGTAATTAAGAAATTTACTTATATATCCCTATATTCTATTAAGAGCTATAAAATGCTCTTTTAAGGGATTACTACTATAACGGGCATATGGTACAACCGCTAAGGTAATATCTAGCCTTGTTTTTAAAGCTAGGTATAGTAGGGCTGCGACTTCTTATTAATATTATAATATTTCCTCTTTTGTTGTATAGGAGTCGTTCTTATATAACTTTAAATTATTATCTATAGGGGTATAAGCCCTATAGACTTTTATTTTATTATATGTATTAATTATCCTTTCAGTATACTTTGTTTGTTTTATATATAAATGTTTATTTATACGGTCTATTATTATTTCATTTCCTAGAAACGTACTAGGCTCCCCTAAGCATTGAAGTTTTAGATGCTTTTATAGGTTATTATATATATCGTTATAGGTAGTATTATTATTAATAGCTAATAGCATATTATTAATATAATAGACTAGAATAGCTTTATAGTTATTTTTATTTAATATAAAGACCTCCTCATTATAAGGAGATACTTGAAAGTGATACTAAAGTAGTATTGACCGTAGGTGTTTATACCATAGGCGTGGGCTTTGTTTTAAGCTATATAAGGCTTTATTCAGCTTGTATATCAAGCCGTTATCCGTTGGATTATTATTATAGTAATATATTAGTTTATTAGTATTTCTATTATATAAGAAACCAGTAGGTATCTTAATATATAGATCCTTATTAATATCTACGTGGGTAAAAGCAGTAGTAATATCAAACTGCTTTAGTATATAGTTATGTTTTATAGCAAACATTAATATAAATCTATAACCTTCAGGCCTATAAGTAGTACTAAAAGTTTCAAGGTAGTCAATACCGATATATTAATTAAAACCTTGAACTACCTAACGGGCTTTATATTTTATATTATTATTATTATTATTAATATACCTTAGTTTATAGACCTAGCGGCCCCCTAGGGGATGAACTCCCACAGGTTTAGGTATAATATTCCAAGTTTTATTATCTTTAAGTTATTTCATCTCTATAAGCATAGCTTGAATCAAATTATCTATATTTAGAGAGTAGATTGCTTGCTTATAGGTAGCTGGCTTATAAAGAGTAGTTGCTGCTAATATATAAGAAGCTTTGTTTATATTTATATTTATATTATTATTGCTTATTATATTAACAGCTTTAGCGTTATTATTATTATTATTATTATTATCTTTATAGTTTAGGTATTCCCTTAAGACTGGGACGTCTTTAAGGGTAAAAAGTGCACTTTCTTCATATTCAACCCAATTATATTATTGTTTAGCTTCTTCTGTTATAGTAGGGAGTTGTATTATTAACTTGGATTTATTTCTACTATTATGACTAATAGTAGTACTCTCCGAATTACTACCCGCGTAATCTCTAGGTAATAATTTATAGTTATCCTCTCGAACGTCAGATAACTAGTTATTACTGGTATTATTATTGGTTATATTATTATCGTTATTATTATTTTTATTTATATCCTGAATTATAGTACTATTGCTATTATTATTATTATTATTATTACCAGCCTCAACAGTTGGATTCAGCAAAGAGTTATTGCTAGGATATAGAGAAGATATCTTAGTATTATTATTATTATTACTACCTTTAGTAGTAGTATTATTATCAAATTGGGATTTGATATATATAGGTAACTCTTTCTGTTGAGTAATAAAGGTGTTTTCTAATACAACAACGTCTCTCGACTATTGCATCTTTTTATTAGTTATATTATAGACCTTATAACCATTAGAGCTATAACTAATAATAGCTCCTTTTATAGCCCTAGGATCGAGCCTTTTCAATAACCGATTATAATCTTTATAGTAGTAAAAACTACCCTATACCCTTATATTATTTATATTAGGCTTTCTTGTATTCCTTAACTCATAAGGTGTTTTATATTCAAGAGCCTTATATGGGGTCCTGGTATATAGGTATATAGAAGCAAGGACTGCTTCACCCTATAGGTTTAAGGGTAAACTAGAGTTATATAGTATTAATCTAGTTTTATTTATAATAGTACGTATAATACGTTCTATTAGTCCGTTTGGTTCGTGTGTATATAGCGGTCTGATATTATGGATAATACCACTATTCATATATATAGTTTTAATACGTTTATTAGTGAATTCTAATCCACTATCCGTATTGAATTCTCTAATACGCTTATTATTATTATTATTATTAACTTCAGCCTTAAATTTATTAAAGGCTTTAGTAATAGTTTCAGCTATTTTATTTCTTAATAGTTTTCCCTTTACGAATCGGGTATATTTATTAATAAATATTATGAACCACCCATAGTGATCATAGGTTTCGGGACTTATAGGTCTATAAGGATCTGAGGCTATATAATCTAGATAATCTAGATCTTTGTTATATATTAAATTTTTATTAACCTTAATAATAAACCTGTCCTTAAGGCAGGCTTCACAAGGTAGAAGGTTTATTATATCTATAGCCTTTAACTTATTAAAGGTATTATTAATTTTAGTATTTTCTAAAAGACTTTTTAGGTATTTATAGCTAATATGACCTAAGCGGTCATGCCATAGTTTATTTAGATCTTTGTTATTATTATTGGTTATAGATTGCGTATAGAGTAATTTATTATTATTATTATTATTATTATTCCTCTTATTAAAGGGGGCTTTATAACCCAGATTTAAGGGTACTTTAAAGTAATAGAGGTTATTATTCTAATAGCCCGAAGCTGTGATATAGTTTTTATATATATTATATAGAATAGGTTTCTGCTATATAATAGAAGCTATACCTATATTATCAAGTCGACTTTAACTAAGTAAATTAATACCTAGTTCAGGTATATAATAGACGTCTTTTAATATTATTTTATTATTACTAGGGAACATATTTAAATCTCCCCTTATAGTAACAGGGAGCTGATTTGCTTTGCCACACTTTATAGGGGTATTTATAGACTTTTTGTTATATAAAGGATTGTAATTCTTAACTATATGGATAGTACTAGCTATAATAATATAAAATATAGTATTAATCTAGTTATAACGCCGTGATCCTAAATCCTTTTCCTTCGTTAAAATACTCTGTTAAATCAAAGTACCTAAGGTTATATTATTAGTTATAGTATTATTATAAGGATTATAATAGGATATATTTACGTTTTCAAACTCCTGATTTTCATCAGAGTTATTAAGATCCATAGGATCTTCGTTTTAATTAACGTTGTAATTAATAGATCTATAGGGGGTTATTAAAGTATTATTTTCATCTTCTACTTATTCTATTACCTTTGAGGTAGTTATATTAACCTCTGTAGCAGTAGAAGTAGAAGTTTTGTTTGTTTTATTATTTTTATTCCACTATACTAGGGCCTTTTTAGGGTGCAGAAAGGCATAGTTATCCTCAGTATAGCTAGTCTTTTTGCAGTCTTTGCAATATAGACCTTTTGGTTTCTTGCAAGGTCTTTTATTAACCTTATCTTTACTATTGTTTTTATTATTATTTTTATTATTATTTTTAGTAGTAAGATTTACTACTTTACCCTTACGTCTTGATTTATCTAATAGATTAGAGAATAGACTATTAAGCGTATAGGCTTCCTTCTTAGCCCTAAGACTTTGAGTAAAAGTAGTTATATAACTATTATATTCCGCGTCTAGGCTATGCAATATATATACTATAACTACCTAGTTAGGTAGTTTCAGCTAATTATATTTAAGGTTATCTATAAGTTCCTTTATTTTATTTATATATTCTTCTATAGAGTGAAAATTACTTAAAGTAGTATTAAATAACTCTTTATAAGTTAGGAACTCGTTAGTAAACCCTGTGGGCTTATATAGGTGTTTAAGATATTTCTAAGCATCAAAAGCTATTATATTATCTTTTATAACCCTTAGGGGCCCATTATTGCAAAATAGCTATATATAGCTAAGAGCCTTATTATTTGGATCTATATTATTATTATCTATAGGCTTAGATAAGTCTATAGTTATATCTTTACTAATAAGTAGGGCCTTAATACGCATAGACCAGACTTTATAGTTATTAGATCTAGATAGCCTAGGAAGCTGCACTTTTAAATTAGACATTATAACAACCTTAGGAGTAAAATATATAGGCTCTAATATAGTATTGATTTCATAATAAGATAAAAATGATGTTATATATTATATAGCTTAGTAGTATTAACTATAGCTTTATTATATATAATATAGCGTTATTATTAAACCTAGAGGTTATAGGTTCAACTCGTTATTATTCCTCCTCTTTTATTCCTCTTTCAGGGTCTTTAAGTAAATATGAAGTAGTAGTAGACCCTTTAATAGTTGGGATAACCGACGGTATATAGCCTATATTAGGCCTCGATCGTGAAGTAGTATAGATATAGGTAAACTAAGAGCTTTGAAGGCTTAGGGATAAATTATATAGGTAATTAGCGGAAGTAAGGTCGAATAGCTTAGCTAATATATTATCTCGTTTCGAGGTAGTATTAATAGTAATATAATCGAATATTTCGGGGTTCTAAATAGCTTTACGTAGAGGGTATCGATCTCGAAGCTAGTAAACTAGTCCTACTAGTATCCTTAACTCTGCGTAGGGGGTATAAAGGCTATATCTATTAAAGGAATACCCTAAATAGGTAACCTTAAGGTAGAGTATAGGTTTAAGGTATTTATTATAGTTTTAAGAAGGCTAGAGTAGGATAAGGTTATTAAAAGGGTTTAAGCTAGGCTTATAACCTATAAGGATAGGGATATAAGTAGCAAACGGGATACTAAAACAGCCTGAATAGTAGATATTAATAAGCTAAGTAATATAAGAATAAGAGCTAATAAATTTAAGTATAAGGGAGTGTTTTTCAATGGACTTTTAATGGAATAATTTGATATAAATTTGTTAATATTGTTAATATTGTTTCTAAGTTATAAATCCTGCCCTCACGAAGTAAGGGGTAAGATATTTTGAAATATAGCTATAAAACGGCTGATTATTAAGTAGAACTGCGCTTAGATTACTATGTGGTCCGTGTGTAAATTCTATATATTTATAGCTATAAATATAAGGATTATGAATATATATATATATATATATGGTTATTAATATTATTATAATTTATATAGATTCTTAAAGTATTTATTCCCTAAGGGAAATACCTTTATAGTCATTATGTTATGATTTATAGTTATAAATATGTTATTAAAGAAGTGTTATATATATATATATATATAACTATATATACTATAGTTATTTATTAAGGTTTGTTCGACCTTTATAAGGTTATAATAGAAATTATTAAGATATACCTTTGGTATTCTTATAATTACCTTTATAGATATCTCTCTAATTTAGTATTAGGTTATCTTTAGTAGCGCCTTGGTTTATAACCGCTTCTTTACTAGCTAGGTTAGAGATCTCTACTTATTTATTAACTAATAGTTTTAGTAACTAAATAAGTATTATAAGCTTATAATCTAAGAGATTAAAAGTAGAGTAATATATTAGATCCTTATATAATAATATTAAGAAGGCTACTTATAATTAATTGTAAGTCTTTAGCTTAAGGTATCTATTAGACTTAAAGAGCTCTAGGGCTCTAAGTTTAATACCTCGTTTAATGTTTAATAGATAAGGAGCGTTACTAATAATAGGAATAAATAGTAAATTACCTATATATATATATATATATATATATACCCTTTATACCTTAGGCTAAATAAAAGGGACTCTATTTTACTAATAATATATCAATTTAAATAGTAGAGCGATTATATAGTATAATAGTCGCCTTTCTAGTAGTATATATATTATAAACCTCTAGAGGGACTTTTAAAAAGACCTATAAAGAAATTTAAATATGATTATATAATATAATCTAGATATATAAGTCTAAGTTTAAGACATTAAGCCTGTTAGGTATATTAAAGTCTTAACCTATAAGTAAACTAGTGTCTAAATATAGGACGAGCTATATGCCTATCTAGAGCTTAGTAGTTATTATATAACTATTAGGCTATTATCCTTATATAAGAATTAAAAAGGTTACCTAAGTAATAGTCTTAAGGCTACTAATACCTTAGAGCTTAAATACCCTAGGTTCTTATAAGAGGGTATAGAACTATTATAGGCAAGCTTTGCTTACAACTAAGTAGTCCGCGCTAGTATTAATATAGACTACGATTAGCAGTCCGTTATAATAGCCTCGGATAATAATCTTTATATATATATATAATAGTGATACCAAACGCGCTCAACGCAGTTATCCCGCTTAAGGGCGCTCAATGCAACTAACGCGTTAAACATACCTAAACGTAGTAAACCTCTACAAAAGGGTTTATCGCCTTTAAGGAGAAAACCTTCTAAAATTATAGGTTTTTTACCTATATTTTCGCTTACTACGTGGACTATATTAATTAGTAGTATAACCTTAATAGTTAGCTATATCCCCTTATAACTAAGGATAGCCCTTATAATTAAGGAAGGTACTTAGCTATATAAATAGCTAACCCTATTAAGCTTATACGAAGGAGTATCTTAGTAGTTAATACCTATAGATATTGCATATTATTAAAAGCCTCTAAACTCCCCCTTTCTTTTAACTATAACTAGGAAATATTAATAAGAGATATTAACCCTTTACTATTTCTCTTAACTAGGAGATATCCCTAAGAGATAATAAACCTTGCTAATAATAATACCCTATAAGCCGCTTTCTAATTATAAGGTTAAAGAAGGTCTTAAGTCTAACCTTCTAGAACCTATTAACTATTTAACTATTATAAACTTTATAGTAGTACTTAAGTAATACCCTAATAAGTTCTATATGCTATTTCCTTAAACTAAGTATACCCTCCTTAGGTTAGCTATACGCGTAAGTATTATAGCTATTACTTATAAGAACTTCAAATGATATTTAAGTAATTACTATAGATATGTTTAAAGTCGCTACTATATAAAGAAGTATATAAGACTGCTTAATATATTTAAAATAAGGTCCTAAGGGTATAGATAATAAACCTATAGCTATTTACTAATACTATTAGATAGTAGTATTACCTAGACCTCTCTTATTATAATTAATATATTAAAATAGAGATTATATAGAGCTAGACGCTAGACTTAACGCTCCCTTTTAAAGAGGATAAAGAGAGGGGAGGCTATAAGACCCTAAGGGCTAAAGCTATAGATAATCTAGATATTCTAAAACCTATATCTAAACTTAATATAATAATAATTCTAGAAGCTTTCTTAGTATTTCTATTAACTCTAGAGGAGTATTATAAGTTTAGATAAAGTTTTATAAATACTCTATAACCCCTACCTCTTAAACCTATATTAAAGGATATTATTATTATATTAATACTAGAGTTAAGCTTAGATATATTTTATATATTATTTAAGGAAAGCAAAGATATATCTACCTTATTCCTAACCTAAGGAAAGGGACTAGGTAGCCCTCTCGGTCCTAAGCTAAGTAACCTATAGAGCTACCCGAGCCTATATAGCTAGGGCGAGTATTAAAATAAGATAGGTCTATAGGATCCCGAGGCTAGACTATTAAACTATAATAAAGGTAAAGGATATAAATAGGATACTAAATACTAGGAGGATGCTCCTCTACTACTACTACTATTTATACTACTTAGAAACCATAGTAATAGAGGTAATAATAACCCTAAAGGCTAAAAAGGCAGAGGAGATAGCCTAGGCTATAATAGTAGTAATAGTTAAGGCGATTAATACTATTAACTACTAGCTAGACTAGGAGATATTATTAAACCTTTATTTAACCCTAATAGGTTCTTAGTTAGCTATAACTTTCTTATATTCCTTCTCTCTATAGATAAGGAAGGGGTACTATAAGTAATAGCTAGTATATTAGTTACTAAGCTTAGGCGTAGTACCCCTCGCTTTAAGACTAATATAATTAGATTATTTAATCTACCTTTATATAATAACGAAGTTAATAATATATATATTAATAGTAGTTTCAAAACTATCTACTATAATATATACTATTTTATTAATACTATTAATAGCTATATTAAGTTAGACGACGGGAACTAAGCTATAGCTACCCTTAACCTTTATTAAACCCTATTAAGGTATATATTAGATTAGTACTATACTAACCTAATACTAGATAAGAAGGCGGAGCTTAAGGACCCTAATTGTAGATTAGATTATTAGAAAGAGTTATTACTTAAATATTTTTATTTGCTATATAGAATTACTAAAGCACGTTTAATAAAGGAGAGGTATACCCTATATAATATATATAATTAATATAATATTTAATACT
Source organism: Colletotrichum ledebouriae (assembly GCA_036785755.1). Taxonomy (NCBI): domain Eukaryota; kingdom Fungi; phylum Ascomycota; class Sordariomycetes; order Glomerellales; family Glomerellaceae; genus Colletotrichum; species Colletotrichum ledebouriae. Next base: position 23,288 of record JAVHLU010001275.1, on the reverse strand, counting down.
AGATAACTAAGGTTACTCAACTTTATAAGGATACTAAGGAGAGTAAAGCTAAGGTATTAACTATTATATATAATAATATAGTTATAGAACTAGTTCTTAGTATTCCTTAACTAACTAGTAAGACGAACTACGATAACCTTATTATAAGCCTATAGAAAATAATCCCTAGTTAGTATTAAATAGTTCCTAAAAGATCCTAGCGAGCCCTAGTCTGACTATCTATTAAAACAACTTATATAGGAACTACTTCGATATAGGTATCACTAAAAGAGACCTCGAGAATAAGCCGTACTACTACTACTCGTTATTTATATTATATAAACCTAAAAGAGACTATATCTAGCCTATTATTATTAAGACCTATAAAATAAGCTTTTAATATTACTACTAAACCCTTATTAAGTTCCTCTTATAAGGAGATTTGGATTAATTAGTAATAAAGGCCTAAATACTAATGCGACTAGCCTAGTTAATACGTTTAGCGTCCTTAACTACCTAGTTACCATTTAGTATATATATCGAAGGGGACTAGGTATAACTAAATAGAAGAGGAAGTATATACTTCGTTAGATAAGGGCGAATTTAACTATATCTAGTATAATAAAGCTAGCAAGGAGTCGGATTTATATAAAGAAGAATTAGTTATTAGTACTAATAATAAAGATAACTATAAGTAATAAGGAGATAATCCTAAGGATATTAACTTAGTTACTTAATCTACTTATTATTATAAATACCCTCTAGAGTATATCCCTAGATATAAGGATAAGTACCCTATTTTTAATATTAGTTTATTCTAGAATTCGCTCCGAGAGGATCTAGGAAACTGCCCTTGCTAAATATGCCTTTATAACGCTAAGCTATATACTAATTTTAATAGTATCTTCTTATATTAGACCCTTCTATCCCCTTAGCTAAATATAATACTTATTAGTCCTATTAAGCTATAGTAATAAATAGTTATAAATTTATATTATTATATATATATAAAGATTATTATCTAAGGATATTACGACGGATTACTAATCGTAGTCTGCGTTAATACTAGCGCGGATTACTTAGTTATAAGCGAAGCCTGCCTATAATAGTTCTATACCCTCTCTTAATTACTCCTACCCCCAAGGTTTTTAGGTAAGTAAAAGGAATATACTACCTGGGTATAATAAATAAGGCATAAGATTACTATAGATAGGGCGTTCTATACTATAGATATAGAGGTATAATACCTTATTAACTCCTATTTAGATACTATAGCCTAGTAAGTAGTCTCTACTTTCTATAAGGCTAGGGGGGGTAGGGAAAAATATAACCCCGAGGACTTTATAACCTACCTAGACTAGATATATAAGGACCTATATATCTAGTTATAAGCTATAGCCTAACTATAAACCCTCTAGTAAAAAGAGAATAAATCCCTAGTAACCTTTTTATTAAGATCTAAGTAGATACTAGCTAATATAAGTAGTATAAACTAGCTTAATTAAGTTTATATCTTACTTCTAGAGGCCTCCCTTACTTCTAAGCTAAGGGACTAGCTAATTACTATTAACCTATTAGCTAATTATAATAGCTAGCTCTTAAAGGTCCAGAGTATTATATAGAAGGTAGAGCGCTAAAAGGTTGCTAGTAATTACTTAGTAACTTACTAGAGACTTACTACTAAGGATACTAAGGGGGATATTTATATACCTAGAGCTCTATATATCTTATAAGTTAAGGAGGTAAGACGCTATAACTATTAAACCTCTAGGTCCTCCTTAGGTACCTCCCTAATATAATACTAATAGCCTTAGAAGAGCACGAGGGACCCCTATACTTATTATACTTATAGAGCTAGAGGTTATATTACCTAGCGCTACCTTAATAAGGAGGACTAGCTACCTAGGGTTATAAAAATAAAGACCTTAAAGGAAGAACTAGTATATTATAAGGTTATAAATAACTACTAAGTAGTAACTAACTCTTTAAAAGGAGATAAGAAGTTAGGAAAAGACTAACTCTAGAGCGAAATTAAGCCCTAAAGCCTACTAAAGAGGAGATATTAAGTTAAAAAGAATATAAATAGGAATAACTAGTTAATAATAAGCTTATTATTATTTAAATTAGAGTTAATAGAGGATATCTAGCTTACGCCTTAATAGATACTAGAAGTAATACCTATATAATAATTAACTTTTTCCTAGCTTAATATCTACGCTTTCTATATATTAAGAAGAGATACTAACTTATAAGAGGGTATATACTTAGTAGATTATTACTAAGTAACGCGCTAGGTATAGTAGCGTTTAACCTAGAAACGAGCAGTTATACTTAGTATATCTTTATATATATAGTTAATAGCCTAGACCCTAATATCCTCTTAGGGCGCCCTTAGATAGAATAGAGCTAGGTTATTTATAACGCTATAGCGTACTAAGTATACTATAAGAGGGGATAGGTTAGGCTATATCTAAAGGACTAAGAAGAAATCCCCCTTATAAAAGAAATAAGGGCTACGAGGTTCCTTAATATACCCTTATTTTCTATAATCTACTAATACCTAGTAAGATAATAGAGTAAGTATTAGGAGGGTATTATAGAGGTATTAGTATAGGCTATTAGCTTAGCTAATATTAAGAATGCTTTGAACTTAAAACTAAAGGAGAATTAATAATACTATTAACTAAGCTAGGTCTTAAAGGAGTTTCCTAACCTATTTAACCCTAATAAAGCTTCCCTACTACCCCCTAAGCGACTAGGGGTAGATTACTAAATTAACCTTATAATAGGACTAAATAAGAGGGAGCTACTACTCCCCTAGGGCCCCCTCTAGAATATATCGAGAGAAGAGCTCTTAGTATTAAAAAGACCCTATAAGACCTCTTAGATAAGGGGTTTATTAAAGCTAGTAGCTTACTTACTAAGGTATTAGTACTCTTTATAAAGAAGCTAGGTAGGGGGATTCGCTTCTATATTAGCTATAAGGCCCTTAATATAATTACTAAGAAAAGCCGCTACCCCCTCCTATTAATCTCTAAGACGCTACGCTAGGTAAGCGTAGCTAAGTAATATACTAAGCTAGATATAATAATAGCTTTTTATAAGTTAAGAGTAATAAAGCAGTACTAGGAGAGAACTATATTCTATATCTAGTATAGGTTATTTAAGTAAGTAGTCTACTTATTTAGCTTAATTAGTACCTCTACTAGTTTCTAGTAATATATTAATAATACCCTATAGGACCTCTTTAATAACTTCGTTACTACTTATATAAATAATATATTAATTTACTCTAATAGAACGAGGGAAGACTATAAGGGGAAGGTCTAGGAAGTCCTCTAGAGGCTAGTAGATATAAGGCTAAACCTCGACCCTACTAAGTATAAGTTCTTAGTTAAGAGGGTTAAGTATATAGGGTTTATTATAATAATAAGAGATAGTCTCTCTTATAACCTTAAGAAACTCTAAGCGATTACTAAGTAGTTATCCCCTACCTCCCTAAAGGGGGTCTAGAGCTTCCTAGAGTTTATAAACTATTATAATATATTTATACTAGGATATAGGGATATTATTAGACTACTTATATTACTTATTAGGAAGAATATAACGTTCTAGTAGGGAGATAACTAAGAATAAGCCTTTTTATAGCTTAAGTAGCTTTTTAATACCTAGCTAATACTTTACTAGTTTAATCTAAAAGATAAGATTATTATTAAAACTAATTATTTAGTATTTATACTAGGAGGGGTACTCTTATAAGTCGACCTAGAGGGTACCTAGCGTCTTATAGCGTTCTATATATAGAAACTCTCGCTTATAGAGTATAACTACTTTATTTATAATAAGGAGCTCCTAGTAGTTCTTTCTTACTTATATATATAGAGGGCGGAGCTATATAGTATAACTACTTTTAAGATATTAACTAACTACTAGAAGCTTAAATACTTTATAAAGAAGTAGCGCCTTATAGAGCGCTAGAGCTAGTAAGTAGAGGAGCTATCCTAGTATAATTTTATTATTAAATACCGCTCTAAAAAGGAAGTAATAGCCCCTAATACTCTCTCTTAGAGAGAGTAGGACGCACTAGAGGGCTAGGATAATGAGTAGAAGTAGGGGAGGGTCTTATAGCTAATACTAAACTACGCCTACCCCCGCGGGAACCCTATAGTTAGCCCCCTAGTAAGGAGAAGTTAGAAGGGCTATATTAATATCCTAGATACTATAAGCTATAATAGTAACCTTAAACTATAGGCGCTATAGCTAGAAACTATAAAGAAGGATATAATATATAAAGCTATATACTACGTAGTTACCTACTAGCTTTAGAGCTTCTTATTAGATATAAAGGCTAAGGTCTAAATTAGTAAGTATAATATTAATAATTAGAGGAGACTAATATTTAGGGGGAGGCTATAGGTACCTAGCGGGGAGGGTAATAATAACCTATTAGGGGAGCTCTATATAAAGATTATTTAATAAAGCTATAACTTATATATAACTACCTACTTAAGCTATAATAGCACGCTAGAAATAGGAAGCTAGTTATTCTAATAGCTAGGATAATTATAAATAGTATAGAGATTTATAAGGAACTATTATATCTATAGAGGGATATATATCTCGAGGTAAGCTAAAAGGAGCTTCCTAAAGCCCTTACTAATACCTACCTAGTTATATTTAGACCTCTTAATAGACTTTATTATAAACTTACCCCTTATAAAGGATAATACTAGCTAATACTTATAGGTTATAGTAAATAGGCTAGGTAAGTTAGTAATATTAGAGGAGATAGGTATTATAGAGGTAGAAGCTTATACTTACTAGTTCCTTACCTCCTACTTCTAGTTCTATAGGTTCCTATATAATATTATTAGCAATCGAGGGTCTAACTAAGTAAGCTACTTCTAGGCTAAACTCTACTACCTAATTAATATAAGGAGGCTATTAAGCACTATATACTATTTATAAATTAATAGTAATATTAAGAAATAGAACTAGGAGATATAAGCTATCCTATAAGTATTTATAACCTAGGTATAGGATAACTAGGGGTAGCTCCTACTTACTACTTAGCTAGCGTTCTATAATAAGGTTAGTAATATAACTAAGCTCTTATTATTCTTCTTAAAATATAGGTATTATACTAACCCTATACTTATAGTAGATAATATAATAGAGGAGGCCCCCTCTAGGGATATAGTAGCTACCCTCTTAGTAATAAGACTATAAAAGGTAGTAAACCTTATCTGAGTAAGTATTATAAATACTTAATAATATAGCGAGGAGAATATAAACTAGTATAGGATACTTATAGAGGAGTACTAGGTAGGTAATAAGGTTTAGCTTTTTATAGCTAATTATAAAAGCCCTAGGCTTAGTAAGAAGCTATTATAGTTATATTATAAATATAATATAATAGGAGTCCTAAGCTAGCACGTTATTAAGTTAGATATACCTAGTAATATCTACCTAAGGTTCTATATAAACCTCCTCTAGAGGGTACTAGAGGACCCCCTACCTGTATAAATAAGAATAGACCCCTAGCTACTACTAATTATAACTAATAATAGCGAATTCGAGTAGTATATAGAGGAGATATATATAGCGCGATAGAAGGTAGTTAGGCGAGGGTAAAAGCGCGAGGTCTTAGTTAAGTAGGAAGGGTATATAGAGCCTACCTAGGAGCTTATAGAAGCTATTATAGAGATTACTATAGTAAATAGGTATAAAGCTTTATATAGGCTAGTTATAAATAATAATAGCGACCTAGCTTATACCTAGGGGGGGACTAGCTAGGAGGGGGGATAGTATTATAAGCTACGCTTAGGTTAACCCTACTTAAGCTTCTACCTATGCCACACTACGCCACCCGACGACCCCACATAAGGGGGTCATCGCTAAGTAAATTAGCAATATAAGGAACTTATACTATATATATCTCACCCTACTATAGTATAGCAACCTAGTAGCATAACCGGTTAATTCGACGACCTTAATCTTTATTATAATCCTACTATAGCGAAAGCTACTATTGGGACTGCGATACTATCTATTCCCCTACCTAATCCCTAATTACTTACTAATTCTCCGAATATTAAACTATCTTATCGTCGTTGTAGGATACCTATATGACTTTAGTACCCTATTAGATATTAACCCCTTTATAATAACCTTAAGCATAGCAACCTTAAGCGTTATAATAGAGAGTTTAATCTATATTAGCCCTTTTAAAAGCTAGATAGCTGCTTCGTTTTTACTAAGCATATCCTAATTATCCTATTATAAAAGAAATTACTAATAATAACTAACAATAAGTATTAGTTATCCTATATAACGAAGGACACGACAAGGATTATTATAACGGATCTAACGATAAGTTAACTAAACTCGACTTTCCTATAGAGTAGCTCGAAAATACATAAGGCATTTGAAGTGCCTATACCACGATTACTCTACGGTATAGAGAACTACCCTAACTACCCCCGGTTCGAAGACATAGTACTAGATATAATCCCGCAGCCTTTACTACCCCTAATCGCCTACTATATCCCACCTAACCTATAGCCCTATAATAGTTAGATACTTAGCATAATAAAGGCGAAGGCCTAGAGTACTCTCTGCTAACTAATAGCTTATCAGGACTAACCGACGCCTTTAATAAGACTCAACTAGACGACTTACTATTACTTGGTATAGAACTAGGAAGAATATCTAATAACGACGCTCCGCCTACCGGTATACTAGTACTACTAATATATCTACCCGTTATAATAGTAGAACTACTAGCTAATATTATTACTTAAGCGGTAGCCTCTACTATATTATCTATATAGAACGAATAACCCTAACCTTAAAACTAACCTACTAACTAGGGGGGTTATAAGAATTCTCCTAACCTAGCCCCTATATAAGGTCTACTACGTGTAGAAGACGTGGGATATTTTAACCTAATAGCACGAGACCTATTATAATATAGGATAGCTAGCGGGATAAAACATACTATATATACTAATATTTATATCTTCTATAATAGATTATAATATCTCGCTAATACACGCGGAGAACTTACTATTAAAGAAGTATAGTTATTATACTTACTTAGTACTAGGCTAGCTTAGTATACGACGGAGCTAACTACTCTCGAAAGATTAGGACTATCTTATAGCCCTATCTAATAGCTACTCGATACGCTATATAAACGATTTAAGTAAGACTCTTCTATAGTACTCTAAACGCTCTATAGCTAATAGTTAAGTATTATAGACCTCGCTAGAGGATTTACTATCTAACTATATATATAAACTATAATTCGAGAGACCTAGAATGCGGAAATCTAAGACTTATACTTATAGCTTTGAATTATATTTAAATCTCTTAATAGCGAGATCTAATCCTACTTAGATAAGCCGAGCCCTATTATAATATTAGCCTAATTCTTAGGCTATATTAATATAAGGGAAAGCGTATTAATTAGAATAGCACATAACTAATATCCCACGCTAGCACTAGGCATATAACTACACGTTAGTAATAACCCGACTAGACCTATATCCTAAGCATTCTTAGCTAGAGCGATACCTAGTCTATAGTCCGCACCCTACCTAGTAAGACGCCTAGAACTTAAGTAATACGTATCTAATACCTAACGAACCTTATACTAACTATACTAGGGTAGAAGTAGCTACTAATATAGTTAATAACGTAATACCTATACGCTAGCCCTAAGGCCTTACGACTATAGCTACCCTTAGTTAAACTACTATAGCTAATATAATACTAGAAACAGACCTCCCACGAATTATAATAACTATAGCTAACCCTAGCAAAGGCCTTTCTACTAATAACGGAATAATATAACTCCTAACCGATCTAGGCTAGTTTTATAAGGATAGCAATAAGCTAATAATACTAACCCTCCACGACCTAATAATAGCTACTTCTAATCCCCTACTAACTAGAAATAACTTTAATAACCGAGATATAGCATAGCCTATTATGCGGAAGAAGTTCCCGAGCGATATATCCCTACGGATATAATAAATAATTATAACTAAGGATACGACGAAGGCCTTCCCTATAAATCCCACCCCTTAATCGACGTATAAGACTATAACGAGGAAAATAATAACGAGGATCCCGAAGTTTAGAATAGGGATTATAACCTAGTCCTAATAGTAGCTAACGTAGTATATTTCTATATAGCCCCTCCTATAGCATATTAATATAATATATATAAGCGAGAATTCCTATTAGGTAATAAATTATTCTTATATCTCTATAACGAGTACAAAGTCCCTATTTAATAATATACGCCTCCTACTAATCCGTTACGACGAGATAGGTTAGAAACTCCTATACTAGCTAATACTAACCTAGTAGTTAACGAACTCCTAAACCCTATATCTAATATATAGGATAATAGAAAAAGAGATAACCTAATAATATTAGCGTACTAATAGAGGATTATACTAATAAGCAAAACGACTACCTAGATCCGACCTAGGCTATAATTCCTATTATTACCTCCTTAATAGATATAACTAAAGATATAGGAACTAGTTTTAGTACCTAACGATATATATACCTATATATCATAATTACTACCTTATTTAGGGATATAGCAGAATAGGAAGTATATAGCGACACTAGATATAGCTAATCGCTTATTAATAGATAATAGTTATAGAAGTATTTTCTATAGTTATAAATTAGAAAATAAGTATAACCGCTTATAGTTCGGGGGATCGGCTTGGATTAGTACTCTAGTAATAAATATATTATCTTTCCCTTCTATATCCGCGGTATAGCTAAGGGCTACCCGATATTTACCTACTTTATAAGAGACGTCTCCTAAGTAAATAGTCTATAAGCTAATATACTAGTAGGCATAGATATATTAATCCCTAAGAAGATTAATTTCAAACAATTAGAAGTACCTACATATATTATATTATATAAAGTCATAATACTAATTAGAAGCGAGCTAAGAACCTAACCTCCTATTAAAGTAATAGTCCGGTTAGTAATAATAGTCACGCTATAACTAAAATATCTACCCTACTACTAATTATATACTACGTTCGAGATATTATAGAAGACCTCTTATTTAAACTAGCGGGTTTTAACTAATTCTTAGTATACGCCTTACTAGCTAACTACTATATTTACTATATTATAGCAACTAATAAATCTAATAAGCCGATCCTTATACCTTATAACTTAAAGGTAGGAATATTAGTCTCCCTATACGACGAAGCGTTCTACTAGAATATCGCTAAAGATATTACTAATATAGTAGTTAGTGCTAGCACGATATCTCCTAATAGAATCTTTAGTAACTACGCTTCCGGATTCTAACTAATTAAGATAGAGGACCTAAATATGATACAAAAATACCCGATAGGAATAATAGTTTATATTAAAGATAGTAGAGCCGAGGGCTTTCTATATATCCTAGATAAATTCACTAACGTATTTAAAGACACTAGTTTCACCGACCTACTATAAGACTACTAGCTATAAGTACTACTTAAACCCAGATAGGAAAATCACCTTCCTAAGACCCGTAAGATCTATAATATTAGTATACTTAAATAAGAGATTATATGAGAAATAGTTACTAAGCTAGAATAATCAGGCTAGATATATTATATAATAAAATAGGTGCCGTTCTTATTCCCTATCTTCGTGATTTAGCGCTAAGTTAATAGAAAGAGGAAAGGCTATATAGTTATTAATATTCGAGCTCTTAATAAAATCACCCTACCTAATAGTTACCTAATCCGATCCTAAGAAGATATTATAGTAGTAGTAAAAAATAAGAAGTAGATTACTATTATAGATATAAGTTTATTTTATTACTAATAGAGAGTCTACCCCGAGTTAGATAGCGCGTTCACGATTATTACCCCCGACGGCTAGTATAGCTTTAACTACGTTATTATAGGTTATAAGAATTTAAACACCTATATCTAATAATAAATAGATATTTTATTTAATAGCACTAGTATCTAATCTTTTTATAACGATATAGTTTTCGCTTCCGACTTATATAAAGACTATATTACTAACGTATACTAACTACTATTACTCCTGCGACTACGGAATATTAGTATCGGACTATGTAAGATATATATCGCCTTTCCTAGCATAATACTACTAGGCTAATATATAGACGCCCTAGGGCTAGCCACGACCACGTAGAAACTAGACGCTATTAAACGTATTAAATACCTAATAATACTACGCAACCTCGAGATATTTATTAGCTTCTATAGCTACCTTTAATATAACGTCGTAAGGTATACTAAGATTATTAAGCCTCTAGAATAACGTAAAACCGAACTCCTTAGATAATAAACTAATAAAGATAGTATCCGAATTATAAGAAAGGACCCTAGATAAAAGAAATAGGTATTAGCAATCTAATTAGCACTATCTAATAAGGAATAATAGTTATTTAAAGCCGTTAAAGCAGCTCTACTTTAAAATACTAAAGTATACTACTTTAACCCGATAAAACCTTCATTTATTAACTTCGATATATTAGCTATAGGTATTAGAGTTATAGTTTACTACGTAGACACTAATATACTCTAGTAGATAGCTAATAAATATAGGAAGATCATAATAGCACTAGCCCGAACGGTAATCTAACTAATCTCCTACTTATCTTATATATTATCACGAGTTAAAATAATATATTAGCCCACTAAGATAGAGACGCTAGGATTTATTTAGGTGCTTAAAAAGTATAAATAATAGATTATAGCGTTATAGCACCTAACCTATATTATTACTAACTACTCCACGATTCTTAGTCTATTACAACAAACCGATATTACCTTAATAATAGTAGTAAGCGCTAATAATAAGAAACTTATTAGAGCTATAGAATACGCTAGCTAGTTTAAACTAGTTATTATATATAAGCTAGGCAAGGAATATATTATCCCCGACGCCCTATCCCGATTACTAGCTAATAAAGGAGATAATAACCTAGAACCTAACTATAGCGGACTCGACGTACTTCTACACGATACGCCCGAGGAATAGGCTATATAGGTTTAAGTATAATTAGTATTTATTAGTAATAATAGACCCCTATAATATAGTATCCTATAACTAACTATAAAAGATAATACTATTAAGCTAAATCTACTAGTAATACAGGATAGTAGCGGCACGATCTTACTCGGAATAGACCCTGAATTCTATAAGAAGATATCTAATAGATACTAAACCGACCTAGTCCTAAAGCCTATCCTATAGATAGTATAGAAGGACCTAGCTTTATATAGGGAAAATAGAGCTAACTTACTATTCTATCTACACGACGGACTCTTATAGAAGATAACCCTAAGAATATACTACTAACTCTATATCCTACGTAGTTATTAGGTAGATATCGTCTATATAGTATATAGTAATACTTATTTAGGCCACGATAAACTATTAACTTTACTAGCTAGATATTTCATCCTATATCTTAGCTAATAGTTAAAACGATTCCTTATTAGATACCTAGAATACTTAACCTATAAGATCCGCACTTACTAACTATATAGAAGCATATAACTAATTCTACTACTACTATACCTATACTACACGATTATAATCGATTTTATACTTAGACTCCTAGTTACTAGTAATAGGTATAATTATATTATATCTATTATAAACAAATTTTTAAAACAGATAGGCTTAATACCTAGAAAGAAGACTAATAACGCAGCATAATAAGTAGGTAGACTACTAGACTTCCTCCTTTATTATAACTAGGGCCTCCTGAAGATTATACTTAGTAATAGAGATCTAAAGTTTCTCTCTAATATATAGAAGTATATTTAGACCTAACTTAGAATAATATTATTATACTCGATAGCATATTACCCCTAAACTAATAGCTAGAGTAAATAAACTAACCTAATAGTAGAATCCGCCCTATAAATCTATATTATAGCCATGTCTAATCCTAATAAGTAGGATATAGTATTACCTAGACTCTAATTTAAAATGAAGAACGCTAAATCTACTATAACTAGATAGATATTAAACGAGGTAGTACTTAGCTTCACGCCTAATAATACTATAGATCTTATAGCTGATAATACTAATTATATCCCCTCTAGGCTATGTACTCGACTATAAGCATACGACGCTATAGCTATTATAGCTATACGAACTAAGTCGCACTATAATAGGAAATAGCTAGCGAAGTTCTTTTAGGTCGGATAACGAGTTATATTAAGACTCTATCGCGGATATTCTAACCCTTAAGCTAAATTTTTAGGACGTAAATATAGCTAATAATACACTAGACTATACACGATCTTAGAACGAGTAGGCCGTCTTATATATTAACTATAACTACCTAACGGCCTCTAGCTACTCTATAGTGATTTTACCTGCTCAAGTGCAATAGACCTTCTAACTCCGCGCCTCCTAATAATATATAGCCTTTAGTCACGTGATTATAACTTTCCTAACTATAGCTATACTTATATATACCTATAGCCTCACGATCTTTAACTTCATATTAATAATAACGTGGTTTTTAATCATTTAATAGACTACGAAACTATCGACTTTTCCTCTTATATACTACCCGCGCTGCTATTAAATACCGCCTCTATTACCGCTTCGTCCGCTAGTCCTCTTATTCGATTAGGTTAGCTAATACCTTCGTAGCTATGCTATCGTTAGTAACACTCTCTCTATTTAGCATAAGCTATACTTACTAACATTCCCCTAATAGGCCTAGGCTACCTCTACCTTAATAATATAGAGAACTTACTTAAAGAAGGGCTACTCTATAGGGTATATAATAACCTACTTAGCTTCTACTACTAAATCTACTTACTTAGTTATAATATAATAATAAGTATCCCCTCTAGGGGTATTAATAAGAGCCCTCTTAAGGGCTATATTAATAATATACTCTCTATATATAATAGAGTAGTTTAAGAAGGAGCGGGTTTTATTAATTATATTAATACTAAACTCTCTAGTAAGCTCTTATATATTATTAGTATTAAAAGTTATACCTTATATAAGCTTAGCGTTTTTATATATAGGGTCTAGTACTAATATAGTTAAGGATAAGGAAGAGGGAGAGGTATAAGGCCCTACTTATAGTAGTAGAGCTTTTTATACTTCTAGCTATAAGAACCTCTTAGGAAAGACCTCTTTAGTTAAGAAGTTACCTCTTATATAGTAGTATTCGTAGTACCTTTAGTACCTTATTAGAAGGTCGACCTTTTAAGTTAAGAAGTTATCTTATATAGTAGCTTTTATAATACCTTATTAGAAGGTTTAGCGAGGGCGTTACCACGAGAGCCTTAGTAGCCCGTTTAGCTCTAATATAATTAGCCCTAGTATAGCGCGCGTCCGACTTTATATAGTAATATTTAGAGGGTTTACTTATAAGTAATAGGAATATATAGGGTTCTTATATTATTTTCCTTAACTAGTAGAGGGTATAGGTTAAAATACCTATATAGTGTTTCCCGAATTCTGCCTGCGAACTAGGTGAATTTGTTATAGTCTTTTTGCGAAGGGGCTGCGGCGTAATTCCGAACTTAATAACTACCTAACTATACCCTTATATATAATATTATCTTAATAGACTACCTAGAACCCGCCCCCCTAATAGATATTTTTAGTAGATAATTACCTTACCTCGGACTAATAATTCTAGCTAATATACCCCGAGAAGTTATAAAATCCTATATTACTATAGCTAGAACGATATAATACCTAGTCTAACCCGTAGGACTTAGATATAAATATAGATAATAGTTAATATTAAATAGGTATATACTTATAACTCGAACCTATAGGATAGTTACTAAATATCCAATCTATATAGAGAATCTAGAATTCTACGAATAGACTAACTAATTAGGCAGGGATGCTCTATAACTACTTCGCGCTTTCTGCAATTCTTAACGAATTTAACGATCTATTCGTTCCTACCTACCTCCCTAGTATAGTTACCTTAAAATCGCGAAGCTATAATATTTAATAGCTACACTACTCGAAATATTTACTAATCCTTCTCTCTATCCTCTATAACTTCGCCTAATAAACCTACTAACGATTTATTACTATATACCTATAATGATAACATTAAATATAGCGATAATATAACTCATATCTCGTTATACCTAATATATCTAACTATAATAAAGGCGATACGCCCTCCTATAATATCCCTAGATAACCCGATATAATAACCTATTATAACGAGGAAGGTATAGGCTAGTTCTATCCCCTAGCTTTAGGCCTTACTAACGAGTAACTTAACCTTTAGGATAACCCTAACACGATTAATATAGAATTCTACTATTAAATATTCTATAACCTAACTACTACTAAAGAACCTAAAGCTAATAAGCCTGAGATAAGATACGAACTAATAGATAATAAGATCGAGAAGTTATATATTAAGATAGGTAGTACTTTAGTAGATAACGCTAATACGGATTTATCTCTCTCTAACTTAGAAGCGCCTACTAACTATAATAGATATAAGAAGGTTTATAAGATAAGTAATAAACCTAATAAATTAAAGTAAAAACTATATACCTACTAATCTACTAATAACGATACGACTAAGCTAGCCCTAGTTAAGAAGAAAATCTAATACCTAAGATCTATATAAGTCCTATTAGTAGCTAATAAAGAACTTAGAACTAAGTATTACTATAGGAATAAATTTATTATCCTTAATATTACTACTTATAAACCCGACTACTATGCTGCACTTAACTATATTACCGAAGCCTTTAACTATAACTATAGGAATTTTATACTATCTTTATCTAAGAAGCTTTTAATCTATAATATTATTAACGAGAGAATATTAGAATCTATTATTAAAAACAAGGACTAGTCTAGCTACTTAGTATATAAGCGAGTTAATACTACCTTAAAATAGCAATCTAACCTAACCTTCACTAACGTCTATATCTTAGTAGCGATCTATAAGGGCAAATTACCTTCTAAGGGAAAATAGTCTAGAGAATACTATCGGATAGTATAAGATATATTTACTCTACTTAACTCTATTAGAGCTAGACCTCTTTATAACGACCTACTAATATTATAATAAGTTAGACGTATATATAACTAACCTAACCCCTATCCCCTTTTCCCCCTAAAGTAGGATTAACTAATTATATATCCCTCTTCTAATAACGATTCGATCTAAGAATAGGATAATATAACTAGTAAGATAATAAATAATATATTATTTAATGATACTACTAGTAGTATTAAGATACATATCCTAGCTATATAACTAATACTAGTCTAGCTAATAATAGTTATAAATATTACCCTAATTATAGAAGAAACTTATAACTACGACGAGGCGGATAATATTCTAACCCTAATACCTACCTAACTAACGAGACTATAGTTTACGTGGATTTAAAATAACATATACGCCTTTCTAATATCTTTAGTATATTACTATTCTTTAAAAGTTATTTTTACTTTATAATACGATATAGTAGAGGAGCTTGAGATAGGATAGAGAAGGTTCGCAAGGGAGTTTAATAGTTTTATAATAGCTTTATTGAGTTCGGAATTACGCCGCAGCCCCTTCGCAAAAAGACTATAACAAATTCACCTAGTTCGCAGGTATAATTCGGGAAATACTATATAGGTGTTTTAACCTATACCCTCTACTAGTTAAGGAAAATAATATAAGAACCCTATATATTCCTACTCCTCGCAAGCAAACCCTTATATAAAGTCGGACGCGCGCTATACTAGGGCTAATTATATCGGAGCTAAATAGGCTACTAAGGCTCTCATAGTAATACTATCGCTAAACCTTCTAGCAAGGTACTACAAAAGCTACTATATAAGATAACTCCTTAACCTAAAAGGTCGACCTTCTAGTAAGGTACTAAAGGTACTGCGAAAGCTATTATATAAGATAACTCCTTAACTTAAAAGGTTAACCTTCTAGTAAGGTAAACGCTACTATATAAAAGGTAACTCCTTAACTAAAGAGGTCTTTCCTAATAGGTTCTTATAGCTAGAAGCATAAGAAGCTCTATAAGCAGGGCCTTATACCTCTCCCTCTTCCTTATCCTTATCCACAAAGTCCTAGGTATACCTATAACCTATAATAAATCCTTAACTATATTAG
This sequence comes from Colletotrichum ledebouriae, assembly GCA_036785755.1. Classification (NCBI taxonomy): domain Eukaryota; kingdom Fungi; phylum Ascomycota; class Sordariomycetes; order Glomerellales; family Glomerellaceae; genus Colletotrichum; species Colletotrichum ledebouriae. The sequence continues at coordinate 7,144 of JAVHLU010001275.1, read as the reverse complement.
CACTAGACCCTATATATAAAAACGCTAAGCCTGCGCGAGGTATACCCTTTAATACTAATAACACGCGAGAGCTTACTAGAGAGTTTAGTATTAATATAATTAATAAAACCCGCTCCTTTTTTAACTACTTTATTATATATAGAGAGTATATTATTAATATAGCCCTTAAGAGAGCTCTTATTAATACCCCTAGAGGGGATACTCGCTATTATATTATAGCTAAGTAAATAGATTTAGTAGTAGAAGCTAAGTAGGTTATTATATACCCTATAGAGTAGCCCTTCTTTAAGTAAGTCCTCCGCACTATTAAGGCAGAGGTAGCCTAAGCACCTTAGGGGAATATTAATAAGTATAGCTTATGCTAAATAGAGAGAGCGTTACTAATAATAGCATAGCTAGTAAATAAAGTAGTAATAGAGGCGGTATTAGTAGCGCGGGTAGTATGCGAGAGGAAAAGTTAATAGTTTTATAGTCTATTAAATAATTAAAAACCACGTTATTATTAATATAAAGTTAAAGATCGTGAGGCTATCTAGTAGGGTACGTATAAGTGCGGCTATAGTTAGAAAAGTTACGATCACGTGACTAAAGGCTATATATTATTAGGAGGCGCGGAGTTAGAAGGTCTGTTGCACTTAAGTAGGTAAAATCACTATGCAGTGGCCAGAGGCTATAGTTTTATAATAGCTTTATAATAGTTACTATAGATTTCACGAGCATAATAGTTAGGGCTCACACGATAGATAGTAGTATTGAGGATAATACTATTTTCTTTTGTTTTATAGGGGGCAGATTGCTATTCTACGCTACCCGACGACCCTATATAAGGGGGTTATCGCTAAGTAGATTAGCAATATAAGGAACTTTTACTATATATGTCTCACCCCACCATAGTGTGGCAACCTAGGTTTATTACCTTAAGGAGCTACCTAGAGCTTACCTAGGGCTTACTTAGTTATTCCCTAGAGACTAGCGAAATCTCTACTAGAGAGGGAAATTTCCCCTTTTCCTCTTTAGCTTAAATAAATAGTATTATAGCGACCTCCTATTAAATAAACTCGGGTCTAACCCCTCGTATTTATGAAAAGTAATCCCTTTAGGGAGCTATAAGTCCTTATATTATCTATATATTAAGCTCTCCTCTTTTAGTAATTAGGGTAACTTCCTAGGGATTTACTAACTTCTATATATATACTAGCTTATATATAGCGATTAGATAGACTCCTAGCTATAGCTTACTTACTTTAATAACTACTCTCTTTATAAGCTCTTATAATTAGCCTCTTTTGCTATTTAGGGCTATTAATAACTTATTATAATATTCGCTTTCAACTTACTAGTTTAGTAAAAAGTAAGTAATTCTAAACATAATAATCTAATACTCTAATCTTAAAGTTATAATACCTTACTAGTTAAATCCCTAGAGGGTATCTCTATATTATTAAATAATACGTAATCTATTAAGAATATATAGAAGAGGTTTATAAGTTATTAAGAAGTATATCCAGAATATTTATTATATTACTAATAGCCTCTATATTCCCTATTAGAATCTCCTCTATGTACTATCTATTACTATAATATTAAGCTTAATTAAAGAAGTAAATAGCTTCTATATCTATAAAGAAGATCTATAAATTAATCTAGGAGTTAATATCCCTCTTAGCCTCCTTATTAATAATATTAGGAAGATCCTAGGGCTTTTATAATAAGCTATCTACTACTATATTCTAAATATTATCAATATATTATATTTTAAAATTAAATATTTAAATCTATATAATCTAGTAAATAATAAGAGCTCCTAGGAGGTCTATAGCTACTCTATTAAGTTATATAACTAATATCTAAGTATCTATCTCTAAGATAAAATATTATTTATATAAATACTTATATACCCTCTTTAAGGCTTTTAGAATACTATATAATTCCTTCTTCCCTATATTATATAATAGCTTAGGTTCTAACTAAGTACTACTCTTAAAGCAAGAGACTACGCGCTAGTTATTAATAAGTTATCCCAGGACTCTACCCTATCCTATATTACTAGTATTAACTATAAGGTAGATATCTCCTCCTCTAGGGCTATAATCTATAGTAATAAGGATTAGAGCCTCTATAAATATTAACTTTAAGGTATTTATAGCTATCTAGTATTTCTCCTCTTAATTAAATAAAATATCTTTCTTAAGTAAGTTAATAAGTAGTTTTATAAGAATAAAGTAGTCCTTTACCTAGGATCTATAGAATATTATAATCCTAAGAATAGCCCTTAACTTAGTTAAATTAGTATAAGTAACGTATTTATAGATCCTAACTATCTTTACTTCCTCTAGATAATACCTATTAGTACTATAAATATAGCTAATAATTATTACTACTTTCTAGGCCTACTATAACTTAACGACTATTACTATATACTCTACGGCCTCTGGCTACTAAGTAGCGATTTTACCTGCTTAAGTGCAATAGACCTTCTAACTCGGGGCCTCCTAATAATACATAGCCTCCGGTCACGTGATCTTCCCGACCACCGAGGAGTCATCTCGCGTGGTGTCTTTCGCAGCACCTTGCTAGAAGGTTTAGCGAGGGCATTTCTAGGCCACGAGAGCCTTAGTAGCCTATTAAGCTCTAATATAATTAGCCCGAGTATAGCGCGCATCTGACTTTATATAAGGGTTTATTTATAAGTAATAGGAATATATAGGGTTCATATATTATTTTCCTTAACTAATAGAGGATATAAGTTAAAATACTTACATAGTATTTCCTAAATTATACCTATAAACTAGGTAAATTTGTTATAGTCTTTTAAATGAAGGGGCTGCGGTGTATTTCTAAACTTAAACTATATACTCTACTAGGTCTTAATTAACTAGGACCTTATTAGTATTCTATAAATGATTTAAAAGAAATCTATAAATCCCTAGATAAGCCTCGATCTCTTCTTGATTATATTATAAAGTTAGTCCTTTAATAGTAATACTATTAAGGAAGGCTTTATACTAGCTAGGTATAAGGTTATATAGGATTCTAATTATAACCTATATAAACTAATTAAATAAGTTTATTACTCCTTATAGTAATACTAGGGAGCGCTAGCCATAGCTAGCTCTAAAGAGAACACTTCCGTTAGTAAGGTTACGCTATAGATAGAATAAATCTAATTAGTAATATTATATAATCTATTCTCTATACTAAGTAGCGCTAGCTATTAGCTCTTCTAATCGGATATTAACTATAATATCTAGTATTTAATATAAGTATATAGTATAGTAATCTCCTTATATAGTAATCTCCTCTTAATATACTATTTTTATATACCCCCCGCTCTTATTAGAGGTATATATACTAATAGGGATAATAAGAGATAGGAGGTAATTATACTATAGGCTCCACTAAGGAGTAGCAATTCATTTTTATAGCTTATATACTACTTAAAATCTATAAGTACTTTATAAAAAGGATAAGTAAGGAGATCTTTTAAAGATTAAAAGTAATTCTTAATAACTACCTTATTAAAAGTAATCCATAATAACTATTTTATATTATATTTTAAAGCTTTATCTACTAGGTCTAGGTATAGCTAACTCTATTTAATTTTAATAAGTGCGTAAATATATTACTAAGTACTTATCCTTACTAGCTACTAGCTCTTATACTTATTAGAGGTATCTATACTAATAGAGATAATAAGGGATAGGAGGTAAGTATATTATAGCCTATACTAATAAATAGCTTTTTAGTTTTGTAGCTTATATACTACTTAGAATTTATAAGTACCTTATAGTGAAGTAGCGCTAGTAAGCAATATTTAAAGAAATAGAATTTCTTATTAGGATATATAATAAGGATAATTACTAGATAAGTAAATAATATAGTAATCTCCTTATATAATACTCTCTTCTTAATATATAGTTTTTTATATATATCTTACTCTTATAAGGGCTATATATACTCAGAGAGATAAAAAGGAATAGGGGGTAAGTATATTATAAGCTATATTAATAAGTAGCCTTTTTTTTATAGCTTATATACTACTTAGAATCTATAGGTATCTTATAAAGAGATAGTATTAATAAACTATATCTACTTAAGCTATATATCTCTAGGGATAACTTTAAGCTCTAACTTAATAATAAGAGCTAGCTTATATACTACTTAAAATCTATAAGTACCTTATAAAGGAATAAGTAAGTAAAGACCTAGAAAGCTTAAAAGTAGTTCTTAATAATAAGGGCCTCGCGCTATATTCGAAGGTTTTATTTACTAAGTCTAGTTATAGCTAACTCTATTTAACTTTAAAAAGTGTATAAATTAATGAATAAGTACGTATTATATACCTAAAGAAATAGATCCCTTTAGTAAGATTTATAGTAGAGATAATTACTAAGTGAGCGAATAATATAGTAATCTACTTATGTAATACTCTCTTCTTAATATATAGTCTTTTATATATATCTTACTCTTATTAGAGGTATATATATTAGGAGAGATAAAGAGGGATAGGAGGTAAGTATACTATAAGCTATATTAAGAAATAGCTTTTTATTTTTAGAGCTTTTATACTACTTAGAATCAATAGGTATCTTATAAAGAGATAGTATCAATAAACTATATCTACTTAAGCTATATATCTCTAGGGATAACTTTAAGCTCTAACTTAATAATAAGAGCTAGCTTATATATTATTTCAAATCTATAGGTACCTTATAAAGAAGATAAGTAATTAGGATTTAGAAAGCTTGAAAGTAATTCTTACTAATAAGAGCCTTATATTATATTCTAAGCTTTTATTTACTAAGTTTATTTATAGCTAACTCTATTGAATAGTAATAAGGGTATAAATATACTAATAGGTATCTATTATCTACTTAAAGAAATAAATTTTCTTATTAGGATATATAGTAGGGATAATTACTAGATAAGTAAATAGTATAGTAATTTCCTTATATAGTACTCTCTTCTTAATATATAGTTTTGGTATTTCTCCTGCTCTTATTAAAGCTATATATACTAAGAGAGATAAACAGGGATAGGAAGGTAAGTATATTATAGGGTATACTAAGAAATAGCTTTTTACTTTTATAGCTTGTATATTACTTAGAATCTATAGGTATCCTATAAAGAGATAATATTAATAAGTTATATCTACTTAAGCTATATATCTCTAGAGATAACTTTAAGCTTTAACTTAATAAGAAAGGCTAGCTTATATACTACTTAGATTCTATAAGTACGTTATAAAGGAAATAAGTAAGTAGGTCCTAGAAAGCTTAAAAGTAATCCTTAATAATAAGAGCCTCGCGCTATATTCTAAGGTTCTATCTATAAAGTCTAGTTATTAAGTTCGGAATTACGCTATAGCCCCTTTGTAAAAAGACTATAATAAATTCACCTAGTTCGTAAGCATAATTCAGGAAATACTATATAGGTATTTTAACCTATACCCTCTACTAGTTAAGGAAAATAATATAAGAATCCTATATATTCCTACTACTCGTAAGTAATCCCTTATATAAAGTCAAACGCGCGCCGTACTAGGGCTAATTATATTAGAGCTAAACGGGCTACTAAGGGTCTTATAGCCTAGAAATACCCTCGCTAAACCTTCTAGTAAGGTAAAAGCTATTATATAAGATAACTCCTTAACCTAAAAGGTCGACCTTCTAGTAAGGTACTAAAGGTATTACGAAAGCTACTATATAAGATAACTCCTTAACTTAAAAGATTAACCTTCTAATAAGGTAAATACTACTATATAAGAGGTAACTCCTTAACTAAAGAGGTGTTTCCTAAGAGGTTCTTATAGCTAGAAGTATAAAAAGCTCTATTACTATAAGCAGGGCGTTATACCTTTAGCCTCGATATAATTAATAAAACCCGCTTTTTTATTAACTACTCTGCTATATATAGAGAGCGTATTATTAGTATAGCTCTTAAGAGGGCTTACTTAAATACCCCTATAGGGGACTCTATAAAGCGGAATAGTATTAGAGCTAAATAAGTAAACTTAGTAGTAGAAGTTTAGCGGGTTATTACGCACCCTATAGAGTAGCCCTTCTTCGGGTAGGTCCTCTATATTACTAAGGTAGAGGTAGCCTAAGCAGCCTAGGCTTATTAGGGCTTATTAGTAAATACGGCTTATGCTAAATAGAGAGAGAGTTACTAATAATAATATAGCTAGCAGACGAAGCGGTAATAGAGGCGGTAATAGAGGCGGTATTAGTAGTATAGGTAATATATAAGAGGAAAAGTTAATAGTTTCGTAGGTTAAATAATTAAAAACTACGTTATTATCCGTTAATATAAAGTTAAAGATCGTGAGGCTATTTAGTATAACGGGCACGTATAAGTGCGGCTATAGTTAGGAGAGTTACGATCACGTGACCTAAGGCTATATATTATTAGGAGGCGCGGAGTTAGAAGGTCTATTGCACTTAAGCAGGTAAAATGACTATGCAGTGGCCAGAGGCTAAAGTCTAGTTATCGCTAACTCTATTTAACCTTAATAAGGGTATAAATATATTAATAAGTACTTATTATATATTTAAAGAAATAGATCTTTTTATCAGAATTTATAATAGAGATAATTACTAAATAAGCAAATAGTATAGTATACTCTTTATATAATACTCTCTTCTTAGGGTATAGCTTTTTATATACCTCCCGCTCTTATTAGAGCTATATATACTAAGAGAGATAATAAAGAGCAGAAAGTAAGTATATTATAAGCTATACTAATAAATAGTTATTTATTTCTATAGCTTATATCTTACTTAAAGTCTATAGCTATCTTATAAAGAAGGTAAATAAGGAGGTCCTATAAAGCTTAAAGGCAATCCTTAATAACTACTTTATATTATATTCTAAACTTTTATTTACTAAGTCTAGTTATTACTAACTCTATTTAACCTTAATAAAAGCGTAAATATACTAGTAAGTGCCTATTCCTACTAGCTACTAGCTAAAGCCCTACTATATATATTAGAGCTACTAATAAAGAGCTACTAAGACCTACTAAGAGCTACTAAGAGCTACTAAGAGCTACTAAGAGCTACTAAGAGCTACTAAGAGCTACTAAGAGCTACTAAGAGCTACTAAGAGCTACTAAGAGCTACTAAGAGCTACTAAGAGCTACTAA
>JAVHLU010001274.1:0-33726 GCA_036785755.1 Colletotrichum ledebouriae | reverse complement strand
TATTCTTTCCCTATATATAACTACTCTAATTTACTATTCTATTAATTATAGGTTTTTTATCCTAAGTTTATTTTATTTTATTAAAGCTAAAGAGGGTAAGGGAGGAGAGTTAATTATTCCTTCTATAAGCTACTAATAAATTACTACGTTATTAAAGTAATTAGTAAATATAAAAATATACTCCTTACCCTTTAAGCGCTCTAGTTTCTCTCTCCCCTTTATATATATTATTTACTTTTAAACTTAATTTATCTACTAGCTATATAATATTAATTACTATACTATAGCTCCTCCTTTTCTTTAAATACTACTTCTATTTAGCTCTTTAGTCTATAAATTACTCGCGCTTTCCCCTTATTAACTTTTCTTTTAATATATTATAATAGGGAAAGTTATTTTCTATAATAATAAAGTATTAGATATATAGATCTAGGAGTTAAGATCTTTAAACCTTCTTATCCTTAAAATTAGATTTTTAATAGAGCTTATACTTAATAAACTAAGTATAAGTAGGTTTTAAGTATAGAGATAAAATAATAGAGATATCCTAGGCTTTAGACCTCTTAATAAGCTTAGTTACTAGCCTTAGCTAATTAAATATAATATATACCCTCTACTTAGGATAGATAATATCCCTAGTTAGATAGACCCTTTTAACGTAATATTAAAATATATTCTTATTAAATATTAGAATAAGACCTTAGAAGTAATAGAGGAGATAATTTACCCCTCGTACTTATAGTAAGTTATAGCTAGTATATTTAATACTATTAGTATACTTAAAATAGCAACTCTAATATATACTAAGGATATCTTAGTAGTTACTTATTATATTATAAGGCTTACTAAGCCTAGCTAACTACTCTACTATAAGATAATTAGAGGTATAGAAAATAGTTTTAAAGATAGAGATATAAGGGATACTATAGTTACCTAAATTAAAGCTAAGTCCCCTAATATACTCCTTATTTATCTATAAGTACCTAAGTCTACTAAAGTAGTTATTATAGGTCTACTAATTAACTTATAAAATAGGTTAAGACTAGTTTTATAATAATTAGTAATTAAGGAGAGGAGCTAAAGGATAACTATAGACTCTAATATTTATTACTAGGAGCTTTCTACTAAAATATAAAGCTAAGGAAGTTTTAATAAGATAACTATACCTAATAGAACTTTAATATATAAACCCTCTACTATAAGCTTCTAGTTTCTACTTTATTAATTAGCTTAAGTCCTTTATATATATTAGAAGCCTAGTACCTCTAAAGTAACCTATTAAGATAAGATATTAAGCTTAGATTAATTATATATTAAAAGCTTTTATTAATAAAATACCTCCTAAAAGAAGCTAGACCTAACTAAAGATAGATAGAATTCTATATAATTAATACTTTAAATTAAGAGATAAAGATATTAGGAAAAAGATAGCTTAAGAAGATATTAAATATTAAATAGCTAAATATACCCCTTAATTTATAAACCTAGAGGTTTCCTCTCTAAATAAGATAGATATTAACTTACTAATACTTATAGATACTAATTTATAGACTAATTTAATAGTTCTTATTAATCTAGAAGAGTTAGATAGAGAAGAAGGATTATTAAAAGAACTAAATATCTAGAATATAGAAAGACGGAATAACTATAAGAAATAGAAGAGGGATTATAACTTATAATAACTAGCTAACTTTATAAAATATCTTAACTACCTTAGGTTTATAAAACTATTTATATCGCCTTACTTAGCCCTTATTACTCTAAGAGATATTATATTTAGCCTTACTAATACCTTAATAGGATTTAATACTATAAGACCTAAAGGGAACCCTATATTAAATAAAGATAAGCTTATACTAGTAGTCCTATAGTATATATAATAGAACTAGGAATCTATAAATTACTTAATAACTTAGTATAGTAGAGGGTTATCTATTATAACTTTAGCCTAGGTAGAATATTTATTAGACCTTAATAATATATAAAGGAAGCTAATAAGATAAGAGGAGTTAGATAGTTTAGAGGTTATAGCCCTTTTTATATTTATAATTAAGGGCTACCCTTATAATATCTATACCCTAATTTATAAGCTAGCCTAGTAATTTAGGAAAGAAATTAATAAAGCTTCTGTAGAGCTTAAAAGAGAAGAGGTAAAGAATCTCTAGGATACTACTAGGGCCTTCTTTCTACTAAACTATAGTAATTATTACTAAGCTATAATTTTTATAGATTAGTTAACTAGCTACTACTTCTATTATAACTCTATATAGAACTAGAATAGTAATTAGTACTTTATTAAGGCTATATAGGACCTTAGTACGTAGTATTATAAGATAGGAGCCCCTCTATAACTCTAAAAGCTCCTATTAATTAATACCTATATAGTTAATTTAGTTTAGTAGAGGGATAGATTTATATATAATCTCTAATATATTAAATAAGCTAGAGCTCTAATTTAAGAAGGGTTACTATCTCTACGTTTTAGTAATATAACCTTAAGTAATAGTATATTATTCTCTAACTCTAAAATCCCCTTAGTTACTCGATATATATCTATAATTACTATAGAGTTCTCTAACTTAACTATTAATAATAATATAGCTCTATAAGATACCTTATTAAGCTAAGAAGACTTTAAGAAAGCACTTTTCTTCTCTTTATACCCTCTTACTCCTTTACTTATAAATAATAATATAATAGACTTTAGAAATAATAATAATATTATACTATCTCTTATAGTAGATATTCCTTAACCTATTTATAGATTATTAATATTATCTAGGTCTGCTTTATCTAAAATACTAAATAATAAGCTTATATACCTTAGATATTAGCTTTAGTTATAGGTCTTATAGATACTAAGTTATAATATAACTTTTAAGCTACGCTTAAGAACTATACGTATAGATATATTATTATATCTTAAGAGGCCTAGTCCTTTAAATAAGTATAACTATAGCTATATAAACTATATCTAGTAGAGGGTTAACTAGTAGGATTAGATTAAGTAGAATATACCTAAGGGAGCGTATTATTATAACTTCTTATACCTAGTATAAGTAGTTTTAGCTATACTAAGGATTAGAGTAGGATAAGGAGTATAATAAAAAGGAAGAGGTAATAAGGCTATTATTAAAATATAACTTATAGTAGAAGATAGTTAAACCTAAGGGACCTTCTTAATAATAAGATCGCCTGCCTAGAAGATATTATTAATAGATTAGATCTATAAATAAAGTTTATTTACTATTTCTATAAAGTAATTTTATTTATTTTTTAAGACTCTCCTTTATAATATTATAAAGAGTCTTAAGGGGATAATTAGAATAGAATAGAATAAACTTAGCTATATAACTTTTAAAAAACTCCCTTAGTATATAGACTTATTATAGGGAGACTATAGAGTAAAGCATAGAGGAGAGGACTATAATAGGGGAGAAGATAGTATTATTATTATTACTATTAGTACTTTAATAACCCTATACCTCGTTTTTTAGTAATTTCTTAGCGAATTAGTACCTAATTAAGAGGGTCTCTTTTAATTAGATCTGCGAATTATTCTATATATCTTTTAAGCCTACTCTTAATATTCTTACCTATTTATAGGTAGAGCTATATTGTTTATTGTCTTTCTGGTTCCTATCGGTTCCTATCCTATCTCAATGCCTAGAATATAAAAGTTAAGAGCTCCGGGAGCGCTTAGAGGATACCTATACTACTATTAATAACGCTAAGTAATCCGCTACGCTTAAGTATTACTAAGAGGAGCGTAATAAGGCCTAATATAACGCTACTACTATTATAGAGGAGCGTAATAAGGTAAGGGATACTAATAAAGCCCTGCTTTAGCGTTTTAAATATAATATAACTACTATACCCCCCCCTGCAAGCCCTCCCTCTAGTAACTATAGCGCTACGCTTTAGGTAATCCTTAACTAAATAATATACCTTAAGAGTTAGGTCCGCTCTAGCTTACTTATATTAACTATTAGCTATAGTAATACCCGCCCTACTAAGATACCTAAAGTCCCTATCTTTATAGTTACTAAGGGTACTAATCCTAAGTACCTAAAGTTTAATACCTAGCTTTTTTATATTAAGATATACCTTAATAATAGGGAGTACTATAGCAAATCCTAATGCTTTAAGTATATACTCTTACGCCTTAGAGGAACTACTTATAACGTTCTATCCCCTCTCCTCTTAAATAACCCCCCTTAAATTACTATAATAGAATAGCTTATTAAAGAGCTAAAGGGTATCTTTATAAACCTAGTTTAGTATAACGAGGCCTAGACTAAGCTTAATACCCTTACTATCTTATTTAAGGATATTTAAGTTAAGTAAGTAACCTTTATTAAACTTACTTATAAGGCTAAGCTCTTAGAATCTTAGTAGCGCTAGAAGTTCTATAAGAAGTTACCTACCTCCCTCTATAATTAGTACTCTATTTATTATATAAATAGCGCCCTTAACTTCTAGGATTATACTACCTAGGTCTATATTATAGCCTATATTATAGCGCCTCCTAATACTTATTTAGCTAACTAAACTACTACACGAGGCCCTACCTTAGTAGCCCGCGCTAAACCTTCTAGTAGAGGGAACCCTTATGCTTAAGCCTATACTAACTAAGGCTATATCCCCGAGGCTTTATATAAGAAGCTCTACGACTAGGGTACCTACTTTATCTATAGTAATACTAGCTATACCTCGCGGGATTACCCCTATAAGAGGGCTAGAGCTACTATAAGTATTACTAAGCCTACTAAGGCTATTAGTAGTAACTTAGAGCTAGTAGAAAACTAGAGCCCCTAGTAAAAATAGACTCCCTATTAGGGGAGACCTAAAGAGATTAGTAATTAGTAATAATATCTATTAACTTATAATAACTAGTTAGTAATAAGCTATTAGAAAAAGAGTTAGTCCTAGTTTATAATAGATATAATATTCGCCTTAAGGCCCTTCTTAATATTAGAGCAAATAGCTACGCTTTTATAAATACTTATATAACCCCCTTATTAAGGGATTTTTACTACGCTAAATATAATAAGCTATAGTATTCTATTCTAGCTACTAGTTTTAATAGAGAGCTATTAAATACTATAACTAAGGTATAGATAACCTATATATAAGTAGACTACTAAGAATTAATATAAATACCCCTCCTCTAACTTAATACTAGGAGATATAACCTTATCCTTAGCTACTTATAGTTTAATTACTATAATATTAGTATAGATATATGCTATTAGCGCTTATACTAGCTAAGTAATACCCCTATAGCCTAGGACCTCCCCTAAATAATTATATAAGATACTAAGAACCTCCTCTAACCTACTAAAATTAATATAGAGTATTAATTTAATACTAAACGCTACTAAGCTATATTTAAAGCTAAGGAATAGCTATATAACGCCTAGAAAGCTATAGTAAGTAAGATAAAGGCCCCTATAAAAAACTCTATAATAAAGTAGTATACCTAGGGACTTAGGATATAATAATAACTTATAGAAGATAAATATAATATTAAAGGGAGTATTAACTATAATCTAGACCTAGCCTATATAGTATTAGAAGCCTAAACCCCTTACCCTTAAGGCCTAGTAAGTAAGGAAAAATCTTAATATAGCGCTTATTAGTACTATAAGGTTTAAGAGGAACCTAAGATATACTAATATCGAATTAGGTTCTATATCGCTATATAAGCTCGATTTAATAATTTTAGATAAGCAAGAGGAAGAAGAAAGAGGTATTAGCTTACTAGAGGTTAATAAAGCTAAAGATTAATAACTAGTTAAGGAGAGACTCCCCCCCTATCTTTAGGGCTAGAGGGACTACTTTAGTAAGATAGCTAGTAATACCTTACCTCTTTACTACTCTTATAACTACTAGATTAAGCTAGAACCTAATATAAAAAAGTAGCTAACCTTCTACTTATTATATAAGTAATCCTTACTAGAACTCGAGGCTACTTAATAATATCTCCTTAAGAACTTAAAAAAAGGCTTTATAATACTAGGTAATACTCTATTTATATCCCTAATACTATTTATTTAAAAAGCTAATAGATACTTAAGGTTTTATATCGACTTCTAAAAGCTTAATAGATTTACTAAAAAGGGCTAATACTTACTACCCTTAATTAATAAAATACTAAGTTAAATTAGCTAAGCTAGGTTATTTATAAAGATTAATATCCGCTAGGCGTTTTACTAAATCCGTATTTACCCCGACTTAGAGGACTTGATAACGTTCTATACCTACTATAGCTCCTATAAGTATAAAGTTCTACCCTTCGGGCTCTATAATAGCCTAGCGATATACTAATAGTATATAAATAACACGCTTATAGAGTACCTAGATAACTTCTATATAGCGTATATAGATAATATCCTAGTTTACTTAGAGGACCCCCTCTAGTATAAAGAATACGTTAGAAAGGTCCTTAATTATCTACGCTAAGTAAGGCTTTAGGCTAATATTAAGAAGTGCGAATTTAGTATAACTATAACGCGCTACCTTAGGTTTATTATTATAACTAAAGGGATTAATCCTAACCCTAAGAAGGTTTCTATAGTAAGGGACTAGTAGCTACTAACTATAGTACGTAGCGTCTAGTCCTTCTTAGGGTTCTATAACTTCTACTACTAATTCGTTGCGAATTATAAGAAGATCGCTAGGCTACTTATTAAACTTATAGCTAAAGGCGCCTAATTTAACTTTAATAGTAACTATATAATAGTATTTATAACGCTAAAGGAGGCCCTAACGTTAGCCCCTATCCTATACTACTAGAAGCCCGAACTACCTACCTAGGTTAAGATAGACGCCTCTAAATTAGTTTATACTACCGCCCTCCTCTAATAATAAACTAATAATAGCCTATAGCACCCTATAGCTTATTTCTCAAAGATAATATTACTAATAGAGATAAACTACCCTATTTATAACTACGAGATAATAATAATTATACTAGCGCTAGAGGAGTAGAGGGCTAAACTCTCTATAGCTACCTAGCGCTTCGAGGTTATTATAAACTACTAATTACTACTCTACTTTATAACTAAGTAGCTCCTAAATATCTACTAAGCCTACTAGTTAGGTATTTTAGCTAGGTTTAACTTCTATATCTAGTACTACTTAGGGTATAAAAATATACTAGCTAATACCCTCTTATAGAAGAATAAAGACCTCTAAATATAATAAGCTATCTATAAGTCTAACTATACCTAGGTATTACTACTGCTTACTTACTTATCCCTAGAGGTAATAAGTAAATTATATTAATTACTCGAATCTGCTCTAAGTCGCCTTATAGTAACTATTAACGCTCTAGAGCTAGAGGATAAGTTAAAAGGTTACCTCCTAGTTAAGTATATCCTTTAGTTAAACTATAAACCTAATATATTATTACTTTAGCTACTAAAAGTACTTATAGCTATTAAAAAAGAATACTAGAGAATATAGGAAGGGCTCCTAACTATAGATAAGAAGCTTATAATACTAGAGGAAGAAGACCTATATATAAGGTTAATCTATAAAGCTTATATTTAGAGGCTTATAGCATACCTAGGTTAGAATAAGACTATTAAACTCCTAAAGGAGCGCTACTACTAGCCCCGCCTAACTACTAATATTAAGTAATATATTTATAACTACTATACTTATTACTAAGTATAGAAGCTAAGAGATAAGCCTCTAGGCGAGTTAAGACCCCTGCTAATACTAGACTACCCTTAGGAGCACGTTATAATAGATTTTATATCCTACCTACCTAACTACTATAGGTATAATAACATATTTATTATAATATACTACCTCTTAAAGAAGATAGTCTCCCTCCCCTGCTATAAGACTATTATAGCGCGGGACCTTATATAGTTATACTATACTTATATCTTCCGGTATATAGGTTTCCCTACTATAATTATATCTAATAAGGGTCCTTAGTTTACTTCTAACTTCTAGAACGAGCTCTATAAGATATATAGTATAACTATATAGTTAAGTATAGCAGGTTATATTAAAACTAATAAGTAAATAGAAATTCTTAACTAGTACCTAACTTAATACTTATGCTTATAGATAAACTAATTCTAGGATAACTAGAGTAAAATACTCCCTACTATAGACTTCGCCTAAGTAGTATTACTAAATAAACCTATAGGGCTTATACTATTTAAAATTAAGCGAGGATACCTACTATAGATAAGTTTTAACTAGGACTAATATATATAGAAGCTCTTAATAACTAAGGAAAAGATTAACTAGGGCGACGCTTAGTAATTAGTATAAAACCTCTATAGTATTTAGGATATTATAAAAGGGAATATAGCTATAGCCTAATAACGTTACGCCCGCGCTATAAATCGCTACTACTAACTTAATAACTTAGCTATAAGTAACTCTATTTATATATTAATAGAGGGATAGCGCTAGGAAAACTCTTTAAAGTTATTAATACTATAGGATAGCTTATAGCTAATTAAGGCTATAGGGCCCGGGGGGATATAGATACTAGACCTACTAAAGGAATATAACTACTACCCTATATTCTACCTAAGTAAGCTCTAGAAGGCTACTAGTAATCCTCTTTTAAGCTAGTTTAAAACCCTACTACCTCCTATTAAGTTTAATTATAAGCTAGAATATAAGGTTATATATATAATTACTAGCTAGTTATACTAAGGATAGTTATAATATCGCGCTAACTAGAAGGGTTATAACTATAATCCTACTTAGTATAACGCTAAGAGTTTTAAATACGCCCTTATAGTGCTATAAGACTTCTATACTACTAACCTAATAATAATAGGACTATTAAAATATCTTTTAGCTTAGCTCTTAGCTACTACGCGAGATAAGGACCCTACTACTATAGATAATAATAACGCCCTAGCGTAAGTATAGATAGGGAGGATACTACTAGAGGAATACTTATATAGTAATAGATTAGTTACTATAGATAGTAACGCTAGTAAAAGGGGGGGTAATATTATAGCGCTAAGTTAGACCTCCCTAAATTTCAGGTTATATAACTTATAAGTTATATAACTTGCGGGTTATATAATTACTAAGTAACTCTTTAGCCTTCCGGGGCTACGCTAGCCTATAGTTAGACTTTCTCCTTCTCTAACGTAGAATCTACTTAATATAGCGCGATTAAAGTATATTAACCTTCGCCTATTCGCTATTCGTGACACTTAGGGGAGCCTAGTATCTTCCTAGGAAATGAGATAACAATGGACTATATAAATAAATAACTATATATAAAATAACTAAAGTATATAGAAAAAATACTTAATAAGTATAATAAAACTAAGGTCTATAGGACTTATACCCCTATAGATAATAATCTAAAGTTATATAAGAATAATCACTATATAACTAAAGAGGAAATATTATAATATTAATAAGAAATCGGAGCCCTCCTATACCTAGCTTTAAAAATAAGGCTAGATATTACTTTAGTAGTTATAACTTATGCCTATTATAGTAGTGATCCCTCTAAAGAGCACTTTATAGCTCTTAATAGAATATAGGGATCTATAAGTAAGTTCCCTAACTACGGTTTAATATATAACTATAGTGAGGATATACTTAATAATAATGATATAATTAGATTTATAGATTTAGATTAGGCACGAGATCTTAATAATTAAAAATTAACCTTAGCCTATATATTTACTTAGGGTTTATATAATATTATATCCTATTCTTCTTCTAAATAAAAAACAGTACCCTTATTAAGCTACAAAGCTAGATATATAGCTTTATCTAATATAGCAAAAGAGGCTCTATATATATATAATAGTTATAACTTTATACTTAATAAACTCGGCTATAATAGCCTTATAAAGCCTAAAATACGTATAGATAATATCTTAGCTTAGAAGTTAGCTAAGAATCCTAAACTTTATAAAAAGGCTAAGTATATTAATATAAAATACTATTTTACTAGGAACCTGGTAACTAATTTTCCTCTTTTATATATAGTCTAGTAATAATATTACGGATATATTAATAAAGCCTTTAGGTAAGATAAAGCTTCATAACCTATCAAAAATAATAAGTAATAATACTATAAATAATAATAACCGCATTATAGATCTAAATTATTAGACTGCAATACCTATTATAAAGTATTATAAAAAGCCCAGTTTTCTTTTTACACCTATAAGAGTTAGGTTTTTAGGTTTTTCTACTAGCAATTATATAAATAATACTCTAAGAATTTCCTCTTTATTTTTCCCACCGGGTTTTAAGAGTTTTTATATTAGAGTATATAACCTTATAAAGAGTATAATATAACATAATATAATATAAATAATATAAATATAAACAATAAGCTATATATAAATAGATATATACCTTACGGGGGAGTATAGGAATACCGAAGGTATATCTTAAAATTTCTATTATAACCTTACAAAGGTTAAATAAACTTTAATAAATAACTATTATATATAAAGTTATATATCTATATCATATCTCTTTAATAATACTTTAATAACTATAAAACATAAAATAATAATTATAATAATAATTCCTTCAGGGAATCAATACTTTAAAAATCTATATAAATTCTAATAATATTAATAACCTTATATATATATATATATATATTTATAGGCCTCTGGCCACTGCATAGTAATTTTACCTGCTTAAGTGCAATAGACCTTCTAACTCCGCGCCTCCTAATAATACATAGCCTTCGGTCACGTGATCGTAACTCTCCTAACCACAGCCGCACTTATATATGCCTACAGCCTCACGATCTTTAACTTCACATTAACACTATCGACTTTTCCTCTCGCGCACTACCCGCGCTGCTATTAAATACCGCCTCTATTACCGCTTTATCCGCTAGAAGTTATTACTATCTTTATAGCTATGCTATCGTTAGTAACGCTCTCTCTATTTAGCGCAAGCTATACTTATTAACATTCCCCTAAGGGGCCTAGGCTACCTCTACCTTAATAATATAGAGGACCTGCTTAAAGAAGGGCTACTCTATAGGATATATAATAACTTACCTAGCTTCTATTACTAAGTCTACTTACTTAGCTATAATATAATAATAAATATCCCCTCTAGGGGTATTAATAAGAGCCCTCTTAAGGGCTATATTAATAATATACTCTCTATATATAATAGAGTAATTAAAAAAGGAGTAGGTTTTATTAATTATATTAATATTAAACTCTCTAGTAAGCTCTTATATATTATTAGTATTAAAAGGCGTATCTTATATAAGCTTAGCGTTTTTATATATAAGGTTTAGGGCTAATATAGTTAAGGATTTATTATAGGTTAGATAAGGAAGAGAGAGAGGTATAAGGCCCTGCTTATAGTAATAGAGCTTCTTATACTTCTAGCTATAAAAGCCTCTTAGGAAAGACCTCTTTAGTTAAGGAGTTACCTCTTATATAGTAGTATTTACTTTTAATACCTTACTAAAACGTTAACCTTTTAGGTTAAGAAGTTATCTTATATAGTAGCTTTTACCTTATTAGAAGGTTTAGCGAGGGCGTTTCTAGGCTATAAGAGCCTTAGTAGCTTATTTAGCTCTAATATAATTAGCCCTAGTATAGCGCGTATCCGACTTTATATAGTAATATTTAGAGGGTTTACTTATAAGTAATAGGAATATATAAGGTTCCTATATTATTTTCCTTAACTAGTAGAGGGTATAGGTTAAAATACCTATATAGTATTTCCCGAATTATACCTATAAACTAGGTGAATTTATTATAGTCTTTTTGCGAAGGGGCTGCGGCGTAATTCCGAACTTAATATATATTTATAATCCTTATATTTATAGCTATAAATATATAAAAATAATACACAGACCACATAGTAATCCGAGCACGATTCTACTAAATAAGTTTAATAATTAGCTATTTAGTAGCTATATTTTAGAATATCTTATCCCTTACTTATCGAGGGTAGGATTTATAACTTAGAAATAATATTATTAATAATTAACGATTTCTCTATTAATTAATTCTAAGAAAAATATTCCCTTGTGCTTGAATTTATTAGTTTTTATTATAAAATCACTTAGCCTATTAATATTTATTATTTAGGCTGTTTTACCGTCCCCTTTGCGACTTATATACCTATTCTTATAGATTTATTTGGATAGCTTTAATTAGTATTATATATAAAAGTTAGATTATTAATTATTAAATTATATAGTATAGGATATAAAAGTAATTAAAAAATAATATATAACTATTATGAAAACTCTATATATAGATCTAGGTAGAATTTATACCTAAAACTAGCTAATATAGATATCGCCCGGTTTGGCTGGATTTCGCGCTACTTTTGCGCGCATATTGCGCCCCTACTGCGCGCGCCCAGGGGGTCGATTTGACAAATCTAGCGGATGAAAATGATTCGTTTGTCTTTCTCTCTTCTGATGATGACCTGGTCCCTTAAGTTCCCGAGGATGCCGTGGTCTCGAGGGTGGTTTTTCTCTCGGCGAGACATGTCTTGCGTGCGGATCGGGGCCGGGGGATTTGGACCCTCGGTGGAGTTGAGTAGACTCGACATTCTCAGGAGCATCTCTTCATCTTGGTGAGCAAGGCAGTTGGCATTAATCGCGATATCTAACTCAGGTATCTAACTTCTAGTATGTCAAGGCAGGTTTAATTAAGGTATACTGGGCCAGAAGCAGGTGACAAGATGAAGGAAAGGAGCTGCTTCTCCCCCCAACCGAAAAAAAAAAATTCCACAGCACAAGAGGTTCCGCCAGTCCTCAAAGAAACAAGAACCGCCAGTCGTCAAATGCCTGCCTCACCTGCTTCTACTTCCGTCGTCCCCGTCCCGCCCACATCATCGAAAGTCCCTTGGTGCATGCCCCTCTCTTCCTAACCCTCCCCTCACCCTGAGTGCCAAAAAAAATCAGAACACCACAAAGATTCTCACCAATAGCAAGCTCGGCCGTCCCAACCAGCGACTTCCCGACCGGGCATGTTCCCAGCAGCTGGAGTAAAAGGAAGGTGCAGCACCGCGGCACATTCTATGAGGGTCTGAATGGGCCTGGACTGACTGTGCCTGTTGTCGGCATCATCCCCTTTCGCCCTTATGCCCACCACCCTCCTAACTTCCCCCCGGGGGTGCTCCTGGCTGATCCCATCAAGCGGAAGAACGGACGAGAACTGGAAAACTATCAAAAAGGCACTCACACCCGCGTCCGCTTCCATCTTCCTGCATCTCCTCATTTTTCGCCTTTTCTCCGCATTGCTCAGCTTTCCCGCGCTGCATTATACTACACCCGATACCACGCTCAGGTTACACGTTGAAGAGACAACCACAGGCGACGGAGGAAACAACATCGACGGCGATAGCCATGGACGATTCCGATAACAAGCAGTGGGTGCGTCTAATAATTCAATTTCATCTCACTTTCGCAACAGGTTTCAGCTACGTTCAAGGACTGTCTGCTCAATTCCCTTGCAACCCGAGTGTGGCCATGCTGTGCCGTCTCCGTCGTCATCGCTCACTTCTCTCACGTTCCTTCGCATCCCCACATTTCCAACCCGGCCGTCACGTTTGCCGTAGCGTCTTATCGCCCTCGTTGTCTGCACATCATCCACAGAAATACACCCATTCCGTCACTACCGGCCCACCCCCAGCGCAGTCATCTTATCTACAAACGTGATCGAAGCCGATCGTCTTCCATTCCCTCCGCTGCCAGGCCGTTCGACGCCCCTAGCTGCTCGTCTTACCTGCTTGCTATCCAAATCGATTTGGAACCTAAGCCATCCCGTTTACACAAGCTACCCCTGCCAACCCAAGTGCGTTGTAAGCAAGGCACAGACAGACCCTCCTGCACTGCTCGAGGTCCCTTCTTGCGTCACTGCTCAGCCAACTTTCGGATTCCCAGAACTGCTGCAAGTTGCCTGGCCTGGGCCGTCTGGCATCATCCAGCCTGCAGCTAAGCCATTGACGACGTAAGCAATACGGGTCCCTCCGCTGGCGCTTGCACGTCGTTTTCTTGTCATTCGACTTCTTGTCTATTTCCGTTCGCATATTTGACCTCGCCTCTGCCTACGCACTCAACACTGATCTGTTCGACCTCAACCATAACTGATTCAATCACGAATTTAGGCGAAAGCTTACTTACTCGATCCCTTGACTGCACCTGAACCCAGCCAGGAAACCGGCCCTGGCAGCTCCTTCATCAACCCGGATCCATTGCTTCGTACCTTTTCGCAGAAACAGAAAGGCAAGGAGCCCGTTCGGTCTAGCTTTAGTCACCGAAGTCATAAGAGCACATTGTCGTATCCCACTCCGCCGACGTCCGCCAGCCCGACCCGGTCCAGCTTCCACTCGTCCTCCAACTCATTCTCGCCTACCTACAACAAACACGCATCGTTGCCCTCTCCCAGAGAGCCTGCCTCACCATCATCCCATAAGCTTCTGGGTCGCAGTTCCAGCGGTCGCAGTAACAATTTTAACGGCGACAGCAACGGCTACAGAGGCTCTGGTCCACCGAGCACTAGTGTTACTCGGAGTTACAGCGCACGCAACCGTCCCAACGAAGAGGTTGGACCTACTTCGATACAACGCAGCAAGAGCGTGAACGTCCACAATTCTAGCGGCCCTTGTCGTTCTGGTTCACTGAGTCAGAGGTACGCTGGCGACATGTCCCATCGACCTCTCGACATGCTTAAGAAGGAGCAGCGCGCGGCAGACCGCGCCCCACACCTTCGAACTCGCAAGAACGGCCCCATGACTGACACTATTGACGGGCTCGACACCATTGGCGGCATTTACCACCACGGCGGTCCATATGATGCTACCCTAGCGTCACGCAACCGCAACAAGAATTACGCTCCTGTTGAAGCTGTCAAGGAATCCAACAGGGAAGCCCTGAGAGCTACGCCACGTGAATACATCCAGGATTCCTTGTATAAGCACGTGCCACTGCAAGGAACCGGTACTATTCCGGTCGGCGGCACTGATATGGGCGGCAATGTTATGGACTACGAGGAGGGTGCTGATCTGATGCGCGAGCCTGATGCGAAGGGCGGTGCTTACAAGCGCTGGGACGGAATCGTAAGTCGAACGAACCCTAATGCGAGCAAAGTAGTAGCATATCTGACTGATGACAGCCGTATCATCCTCAGGATCTGAAGGGGAAAGGCGAGCCTTCGTACACATACGAGAAAGATCTTAAGGAGAAAAAGCGTATGCGCAAGGCGTCTCTCGGAAGCAGCACTGCTGAGTACGAGATGCGTACCGGCACGAACAGTCAGTCACGCAAGGAAAACGGACGCAAGGAAAACGGTTCCATGATACGCCAGCGGAGCGTGAGCAATGCTGCTGACGGAATGCCCGGACCGTCGGAAATGCCCGCGGGCCAGTCAAACAGCGCCGACCTTCACCGTCACAACAGCACAGGCAAACGCTTCAGTGAAGGCCTTAAGCGCCGATTCGGCAGTATCCGCCGAAAGCACAATGCCGCAACATAGATGACGATCGGAGATTACTCAGTCCCTCAATTCCGCATCGTGCTATACGATGGTATGACGTAATGTATCAATGACGCCACAGGCTGCATCTTGTGGAATAACCAGCAATCAAGCAATTCGGCGAGTGTATGATAAGGAAGCCATATGGTAGACTGTGGAGTTGGGACGAAAATCAGCCGCGTAGAATACTTTTGGGGTGATGCGGCCAAATATGCGAGCGAAGCGCCAAAGGAGTCTGTACGCGAATGAGCAATGACATACGATACGATTGTAGAAGTATATTGCCTCGGAGAGCATTAAGAGAAATAAGAAGAGTAGCACATCTGCCTACAATTGAGGTCAAGTTTATAGTTCTCTGATTGTCCACGTTAGTCCCAAACACTTACCTGAAGCCTCTCAGAAGGAAGTTTACAACTCAGCCTTATTTGTGTTACACCTGAGATTCATACGTACAAAAGCATTGACTACAAATACGACTGGGGCACAAACAACATCGGCGATAGGTGACAATAAAAACGAGAGACGTATTTTTTCAGCGGGCATCTCGCCAGGCATTTCTCGAAAGAGGTAAGTTTGAGCCTGCTACAAAAAACCATTCTGTCGGGTTAATTCGAAAGCACAAGATCCACTATTAATTGAGTATGCTACAGAAAATGGTTTTGAATTGATCTACCTTTTCCCTTCTCCACTCCTCACCCCTCCTGAAAATGCTTCCGCTGCTGAGGCCACGAGCTACAACTTTCGTTTTTCCTCTCTCCGCCATCGAAAACACGCTCAGAAGTAAGCCGTGCCGCTCCACCCGAGGATCCCCTCGAGCTCGCCCCTGACTTCGAGGACGTTGCCGTAGCCGCCCTTGCCAGCGACTTCGGACCTGCGTCCTGCGCCGAGCTCGTTCCAGCGTGAGAGCAAGGCGCCGTCGATGATGGTGCGTCCGGCGCTGGTGTCCACGCCTGGCGAACGGGCGTCGAGCGGAGGCAGGCGGTGGGCCTTCGGGTTAGCGGCCGCCGTGTGCGGGAGAGCTGCGGCGATGCTGTTAGACAAGGACGTCAGACGTCGGTAGGCCTGTTCCGAGAGCGGGGTCAGGGCGGCCAGGGCACCCGTCGGAGATGCTAGCATGAGGGTCGATGGCGGGTTCTTTGATGCTGCTGCTGCTGCTGTTGCTGAGGAAGCGGTGATGGCGGTTCTGGGTAGGGAGAGGGTTGCGGTTGGGTGGTTTGGTGCCGCGGAGAAGGAGGCGCGGTTTAGCAGAAGATGGCCTTGGAGTGATTTGGGGTCTGTTAGTTTCTTTTAGCATCCTATTCTGGCTGGAGATATTGGGGGAGGATATAAGTATGTTCACTCACGCTCGGGATCGAATTGCATTCCGTGAATAACGCCATCTTTGTCGCAGACTACAATGTGGAGTTCGTCTCCGTCGACGAGGAAGTCCGCTGTCAGAACCTCGAACTTGCCAGTGCTCTTGCCGAAAAGCATCATCTTGTACGGTTCCTCTGCGTAACCGACGAACCAAACGCCCTTGAAGGCATCGGTCATGAGACAGTATCCCGTGCCGCGCACCTCCCGGACTGCAGTGACGTAGCAGCTCATATCCATGAAGGCGACAGGCAAGAGGGTGCCGTCTTCCTTCAGACCACGGACCATGCACTTCTGTCCCTGGGCGACAAGCATTAGGCCCTGAGAGCCGACTTCGCACAGCGCGGTGACGGCGCCTCGTGGGATCTCCTCCTTGGCCACCAACTTCAGCTTCTTGTTCGTCTCTGGGCGGCCCGGCTGAGGCACGACAGGGACGACGTCGTAGACGAGGATGCGACCTCTAATGGGCAAGTCCTCGCCACGGTTAATGGCGGTGCCGATGGCGATGAGCATCCGGCGTTCTTTGGTCTCCTCGGACACCTCGAGGTTCAACGTCTTCATGCACATGACGACCTCATGAGGCTCGAGCTCCACCGTGTCGATGACAGCCCATGTCGCCGGACTAAGGAGCTTGATGACCCCGCGTTCTGTCTGAGGAAACGTGGTGATGGTCTCCTTGGCCCACTCCTTGTGGTAGTCATCATCCTTGGGAAGCTCAAATGCCTCAATGACGCTGCAGGCTGCGGCGTATGTCTCCATCGGAGGATGGTAGGCAATGAGACCGATAGCATCACCGACCGGGATCTTGCGGACGGAGACACCGAGCTCGAAACTTGTGTCTGTCGGCAGTTGGGTGACGCGGGTGTGGCCTTCTGAGTCGGCGTAGATGAAGCCGCGTTCGCATCCTTCGGTGTGAAAAGAGGCCATGCCTCGGACACCGATGCCTTGCAGACCCATCACTTTGGGACTGCCCTTTGCCGTTTTGATGATGAAAGATGGCGAGGCGCCTGGAAGGAAGACGGTGCTGTAACCGCTGATGTTGGCGCAAGGTCGGAGAGGCACGAAGCGGGGTTGCTCGTTGGCGTCGTCGTCTGCAATTTCGACAGGGCTCTTTGCGAGAGAGGGATTTGTGAGCTTCTGGAAATGCAACTTTTTTGCAAGGCCTTCGGTCTTGTCCTCTGTTTCGAGCCGAATAGGTTGGTAAATGGTAATGTCGTCATTCGCATGGCGAAGCTGTTCGAAACGGTTAGCAGAAGTGCGCGAAGCGCAATTGGCGCACTTACGATGAGATATGGAGAGGTCGTGGTGGTATCGCCGAGATTGGCGACCAGAATCTCGGTCAACGTCTCCTGCATGGTACCTCGTCTGACGGCATAGTCGGCAGAGAGGAAAGGAGGAACGTAGGTTAGTCCGGCAGCCACATAAACGGGCTTCGAGATGTTGGGAAGAGTGTAAATCTAGTAATTATCAGCATCTCAGGACTGATGTCAACCATGTTACTTACGTAAAGAGCTCCCGCGGCGCTTAGCAGGAACATGAAAATGTTTTGACCTTCAGGCGTGCCCTTGTCCGTCTGAATAGGGGCAAAAACACCGGTGGTGTCGGCGTATAGGCAACCCGTTAGCCATTTGGTTGAAATAATGGTATCGTCTTGCTTTTCGAGCTCTTCCAGTTCGTTATTGTTATCGATTTGAGCCACCATGATGCTCAAGTCGTCTCGAAGCAGGAAAAGGTAGGGGTCAGCAATGCTGGCACTGATGACCCTTGGTTCAGCTCCTGTTTCTTCGTCGAGCATTGGCAAAATCTGACTCAAACCCAGATCTGTTCCCTGATCAGTAGCTGACGACAGCCGTCGATATCGGGCAGCTTACCTCCATCGTAACATCGCACCTCTGATTTGAGCACCTGAATTATGCGCATGTGCTTTCCCATTGTGCCCGCCTCCACCGTAAAACCCGCCGCTGGATCAAACTCCGTTCCAGTCAACGCTTCAAAACCAGCGCCTGTAAGAGCATAAACGTCTGACGTCTCGTAGCCGTCTAGATCAACCTTGGAAACAATCATAAACTTGTCGTATATAGATGAAGCATCGAATTCGCTTCCAACCGCAGCATTTGCGCCCTTGTCGCCCTGTAATGACTTGGGAATTGGCTTTTGGACGCACATGGTCCAGAATCCCCTTGCTTCTGGAAACTCAAATTTGCCAATGATCTTGGGTTGGATATTCTGATTCATGATGGCAATTGCACCAGCATTGCCTTTACCCACAGCAGCAGCAAGCTGCAAATCAGCCACCACACCGACGGAATTCTTCTCTTCCTCACTCTCCGGAATGAAAGCTTGCTTGCCCGTGGTCATATCCTTCACTGGAGCCAGGCTAAGCATAGAATCATGAACTCGAAACAAGATTTCACCGCCCTTGGGGAATCCGTTGGCCGTCGCCCCGGGTTGAGTTGTAGTTGTAGTCTCGCCGTAGAGATCATCGTCGTCATCTTCGTCCAGATCTTCGTCCTCCAGCTCATCAGCGAAGGAATCGTCAACCAGTCGTGTCTTCTTGCGAGCACTCTGTGCTTGCTTTCTGGTTGCTCCCACGACAAGGGAATCGCTGCCAGTACTTCCAATGAAGAAGACATTCTTGCTGAGTTTGCTAATGGAAGAAGCTCCCCAAGCCACAATGTTGCCTCCAGATTCTGCAGGAACAAGCCTGACACTGACCCCTGAGACTGTTCTACCGTCAATCTTGAAGGCGATGATGGCAAGATGTCCGTCGCTAAGGATCATGAGCAGCTCTCCGTTCTCAGGTGGAGACATTTGCTCAATGGAGCAGTTCTCAAGACGCAAGTCCAATTCTGACTGATCTGCCATAGGGAAGTTGGTCGTTTCTTTAGTGAATGCATTGACGGCGACACCGTTAGGTTTTCCCGACTGGTCGATATGTATTAGCTCGTTGGTGCCGACAAGGAGCGCGCCACCAATGGGGCCCGGCAAAGCAATGACTTTGAAGAGATCCTGTGGAAGATTGCTGACTGATAGAATGGCCGTGGACGCCCGTTGCTGCAGGTCGAGCGTGAAAACCTTGTAGGAGAAATGATCCTTCCTCGGTAGAGTATTGGAACGCCGTTGCGTCGAAGATATGATGCCGAAGGTGGGTTCTCGGTATTCATGCAGGAAGGCGAGGTGCACAGGATGAAGGAGACTGGGATCAAGCTGCGGGAGAGGGAGGACGTATGATGTTGAGTATGGTACATCTGCTATGTTGCTAGTTCCATTTGTGGCCGCAGTTCCGGACGGCTCTTTTGCCGGCCGAGGTCCGTCCACATCTTCATCCCAGTCATCCATATCAATGTCCTCATCATTTTGCTTGAATGGGAGAAAAGCAATGTATCTTGGCCCAAACCTGAGCGCGGCACATCGGGAGCCAGGATCGGCAGCAAGATAGGTTCGATGATTGCTTAGCGGGCCATCGAAGGGCGAGCCCTCGAGCTCTTCTTTTTCGTAGAAGTGAATAGAGATGTCCTCGAGCGCGTGTTTCTCGGGATCCCATTGCAGTAGACTCAGCCTGGCCACTCTTGTAGCAATTAAGAGAGCTTCGCCTCCGGACTTAGAGTTTTGTATCTTGATTCTCGCAAGTCCTGTCACGACGGCAAATAGAGGGTATTCGGCGACGAGAACCAGCTTGGTGTTGGTCGTTCGATCCGCGCGGACGAGCATGCCATCGCCGCCAAGGAAGGAGGATTCGAGGCCATCGTCGTCGTTTATTCGGCGATCGTATTGGTTATCAGTCCTCGAAGTCTGTCTCTCTCGAGTCTGCGAATGGTCTATTTCAGAAGAAATCGTCTTTGTCGTGAAAATCTGCAGTAGAGAGCCCTTTGCGACGACCAGATTATTGCTTTGCGCCGACAGAAATGGGAGGCTCAGACTGTACTGCACACCGGTCGGCGGCGTGAGCTCCGTATAGCACTGCATTAGGACAGTCTCAGGCAGTTGCCCTTGGACCGCCTTTTATCATTAGTTTCGAGTACGGAGATTAATGAAGAAAACGCGTTGTATCGTAGGATGCCGCGAAGCTTTGAGAGCTAATTACGCGCGATCTACGACCGATAGCGGGTCCTTGCTGCTGCTCGGCTGTTGCTGATTGGCAGCAGCCTTACTAGCGGACTATTAGATACCCCGAGCCCGGAAGCGACGACAGGGGAACAGACTGGATCCCGGGCGTAGCACGGTCCAAGAGCACGCGCCTGTGTCGCGATTAGGTCACGGTGGGCAGGCTCACAAATTATTGCGTCACCGACCTGCCTGCCTCTCTCGTAGCTCCCTAGTTCCGTCTCTATTTACTGCTAGGTTGCTGGCTTTGGAGCTCTCCCCCATCTGGAATGGGGTAGAGAGACAGTGACGATACTTATCACCAGCTCTCCTCCAACTTTGTTTTGCGCAAAACAACATTCGGTTCTGCTATCGACAACACGATTTTTTCTGCAGAACAGTTGTCCAACTCATTCATCATGGCCAGCGCAGGCCTCCTCCAAACCAGCCTGATCTGGGTGGCATACGCCCTCGCAGTCGTACTCTGCCTTCTCGCTGCCACCATCACCACCTTTACTTGGCAGGCACCCCGGGAACGATCTGCTACCGTCAGTATTGTTACGATTATCAGTTTGACGGCTCTCTTGGCGACCGTACTTCTCCTCCCAGTCGACATCGCTCTTATTTCTTCGACGACTCATGCGTCTTTGGGAATAAAGAAGGACTGGGCAACCGAAGAACGGGTCCACGACATTTTGCAGACACTGCGCATAGTCTACTACTGTCTATATAGCTTCGACGCTTTGTTATGCCTGATTATCATTCCGTTCACCTACTTCTGGTACGAAGAGTATGACGAGATCGAAGTCGAGGAGGGACGATCTTTCGGCAGCCGCCTATTCAGCGCTTTCAAGTACACGATGGTCTTCGTCATTCTTGTCGTAATACTGTTTCTTATCGGCTTCTTCGTGCCAGCTGCTGGGAACGACTCGGATACCAACTGGGATTTCGACTATTTCAAGCGGATTCTCATTCAGAATAATGGACAGAAAGCGCTGGCGTTCGCACTCGGCCTTCTGGTCACCCTGGGCACTTTGCTGTACATTCTCTATACTGCTGCCGGCCTCGCCCTTCTGCCGATGTCATTCATCAAGTCTGCACCCTCGATTTCCGCGCCACAACTCTCAGAGAATACGGCCTCGGCTTTGGAACAGAACCGTGAGCGCCAGCGTCAGTTGGAGATGCGCAATGCTGGCCGCCCCGAAGGCATGTCGTCCAAGGACAGACGGGAACTCGAGGCACTCATTCGCGAGGAGAGGACTTTGACGCGACGAGAACGGCTCGCCGCCGAGGCATCCGGTGAGGGCCACAGCACTATTTACAAGATCTGGCTCAAGACTTGCGCCGTCTTCAGGCCTATCAAGCTACTTGGTGGGATCCTGATTCTCCTGCTTTCCATCTTGATCTGGGTCTCGATGTTAATTACGGGCATCGACAAGGCCAAGAACTCACTCTGTAAGCAACAATGCGGTTATATCCTCGGCCACATCAACATCTTCCAGCCTATCAACTGGATTTTCCTGCAGTCCGCCAAGGCCTTCCCCGTCGACTACATTCTCATGGCCCTCCTCGTCCTTCTGTTATTCAGCAGCTCGATCACGGGCGTTGCTACGGTTGGCATCCGCTTCCTTTGGATCCGTATCTTCGAGATCCGCAAGGGAAGAACTGCACCCCAAGCGCTGCTGACCGCGACGGTCATGTTGGCTCTCGTCATTTTGGCCATCAATTACGCTATCGCCAACATGGTGGCGCCCCAATACTCGATCTACGGCACCCAGACTTACTGCACTGCCCCACATCATGCAGGCGAAATGCCTAACTGCAAGGACAGGCCGGACTATCTGATCCAGTGCTCCGAAGGCTTGGACAAGGAGGCCCTGAAGGTCTGCACGCCTTCCATCATGGCGGAATTCCTTAATCGTATTACGATCACTTGGCCCTTCTTCGGCGCGCTGGACTTCTGGGCACAGTTTGTATTCCTCGGTATCTTCCTCATCGTCTTTGTGACGGGTCTGTTCAGAGCCCCCAAGCTGAACATGGCCGAGATCGACGAGGACGCTGAGGCCGATGAGGAGGAAAGTCTGCTGGCTAGCACTGGTCGCCGATTCGGTGCTACGTGGCAGGACATTACAGGACGCACTAGGTCGAAGAAGCCCTATGGCACGCAAGAAAGTGAGAACGAAGGCGGCTCTGCGCAAGTCTAGGCTTGGGGAGGCAAGCTTTTCTGGAAGCTGAGCATACGGTGGAATTTTAACAAGAGCACATTGCATTTAAGCCTTGGTTATTAGGAAGTGTGAAATTAGTATCGAGACTGCGCATGGCACACGGCAGCGGGGGAATCGGAATTGGTATCGAATCTTTCAATGTTCCAGAATGCTAAACTTCTTACGTCACATCCTCATGATGCTCCCAACGCAACTTTCCTCTTCTGTTCCTTCTTTGGCCTGACAAATCGTACTGCCTTGTGCGTGCGGTCGTCAAACGCAGCCGCTGGTCCAACATGCATCTCATGCCAACAGCGTGCACAGTACACATCTTCACAGCCCAGGCATTGCAGTGTAGCATCCTCCAAGCAGACTGTACACCACGTCTCGGCGTCTTCGTGTGTGTAACCCGTCTTTGAAGTCAACCGTTTGACTGCTCGCTCGGCCGGCTGGAAAGTAGGTACCGAAGGCAACCCCATTCCTCCCTCGGACGGAGCGCCGAGCTCACTGAGGGCTGCCATACGTGCTGCAATATCGTCGTCAAGATTTGCACCAGCATCGTGCTTCGGCTGGCCCGATGGAACGGACGGAAGCGATAAATTGGGCAGGCCGCCGTCATTACTACCTGGCTTCGGAGCCGCGATGGTCAAAGGCACTGATGGGAGAGAGAATCCCGGATCATCACCCTCTGGGATATCCTCTTTTCTCTTTTCCGGTGGAGGATCAGGCGCTTTCTCTGACTGTGATTTCAGTATGGCGTCGTCCATGGCCTGAGAAAGCAACGTCTCGACATCCCGACTCATCCCCTCGCCTTCAGAATCATCATCATCACAAACCCTGTCAGACTTTTGGCCTTCGCCGTCGCTATCCGGGCCATGCGGAGCAGGCGAAGCCTCTGACAGTTCTTCCAGAAGGGCGTTCGCCTTGGCAGACTCGGCCTTGGGGTCGAAGTCCCAATCCTGCGAATCGAGATTCTCGCCACTGAGCAAATCCTCGAGGGTCTGATCATCCGTCTGTAGTAGAGGATCAATGTCATCCGTCGTCGGCCCCGGCGACGGCGCGGAGTGGGACGGTGTTGGTATTGCCTGGGACTGAGGCGGTGCCCGCGCCATCATCACCGCCGCTGCCGGGTGGGACCCACGATAGGGAGTCGACGGAAATGAACTCGCGGTTTCTCGGCAGTGAGCCTGCTTACCGAGGACGTCCGTGTTTTGCAATTGTTGTCGCTGCTGCGGCTGCGACGCCCCTGAGCCTTTGGGTAGCTCGTCGCGCTCGGGTGTGTTTCTCAAAGAGCGAAGTCGGGCGGCCAATGCGTCCTCTCGTGAGGGGGTCTTGGCGGGCTCGATGCCCGTCAGAGAAGCGTTCAGAGCACTTTCAAAGGAGATGTTTAGCCCTGTTCTTGTCCCTTCTATGCTCTCATGGATATGATGAGACTTATTGGTGGGTCTGATTCGAATTTACTTTGACGATCGGTCTAATGAGACGCCGTAGCTGCCTCCCTTCAGCGCACTCAGGCGATCCAGTAAGCTCTTGTCGGTACCATTCATGTCTTGAGATTGAGGTTTCTTTGGTAGGAGTAAGATGGGATCTTCGACTTCGGTGAGACGATAGAATGGATCGAGAGATACGCCGTAATCGTGAGTGTGCAGACGGAGGTCAAAGGGTGGGGTGACTGCGGTAGGCAAACTGCAAGGCATCCAGGGTCGGGCTTAATTGATTGTGGGGAAAGTGCAGAAAACTTGGGGGACTTGTCTGGAAAAAGTCCGATCTCGAGACGTAAAGTTCATGAGGCAAACCAGATCTCCCATGTGGTCGCTAGGGTCGGGGCAAAACGCCGCCGAACGAGCTGAAGTTGAGTTCGAACAACTCCCCAGTTGCTGGAAACACCGTGATCGGACCTTGAGGCGTCATTCCATTGTGCGTCTTGCACAGCCATCCGCATAACCATGAGAGCCACCGATACTATGCACGAAATAAGCTTGAATAAGCGAGATATACAGGCGGCTCCTCACTGTGAAGTACTATGGTAGGCAGAAGGGCTGATATTTGCATTTACTCAAAACCAATGTGCTGAAGATATGGAAATATTCCAAGGAAGGAAACATTCTCGATGCAGAGACGATAAAGAAACCGAATTTCACAGGTGGAGACGACAGTCCATGATTTTCAAGCCATCTAGTCTCGAGCCAGGGGCCTCCAACCGGGATTCTTGGCTTTGCCAGTCCTAAATGGACGATTAAACATCGTCATATTCCTTAGCGGTGAACCTCGGCGTGACTCCGAAGTCTGTAAGTGGCGGTGCGTCTTTCCACGTTTTTGTGAGTTGCCAACGATGAAACCGAGGAGGAACTTTAGTTTCAGCGACATTCTTCAACACCGCAGCAAGCCCAGAACAATGCTGCCTGCCCTGGCAAAGCAGGATTAAACCCCAAGGATTACCTTTTTGAACAACCCAGAGAAATCAAAAAGGATATCCCCAGCTTTGCAGCCCAGGGCTGACTTCCGTCATGCAGGGAAATTTTTTCTCGAAGCCCAGCCAAGATTATAAGAAGACCACGTCCTTGTTCTCACTTCACCTGGTCTTCCTATTGTCTGCCTACCTAAAAGCCTTCCATTCGTGCATCTCCCTTTACCCCAAGGAACCTGGTTGCATCGTGGACGATCCACTCCACCACAACCTTACAAAGACATCTCACCTGCACCACCAAATCTTTCATTGACTTCATCGCGTATTCACCTCCCTCTCTCCCTGCGGCCTACCTAAATCGCACAGGCCGCTGATCCCATACGGAGGCGCCACAAAGCATCCGCCAAGCCTCTGGATGTCGTTATGGTGACGGCAAAGGAAACCATCCATTTACCGAAGTCTCCGGGTCACCCTCGCATGTCATCATAGCTCGGTGGCAAACAGTCAGCTTTTTAAGGCATCTTTGTTGGTTGTATGACTTTGACTGCCAGAAGCAGTACCACATTTCACACCTAACGGGTTTATGGTGACTCCGAACATCCCTGCTTAAGCCTGCACTGCGCAACCTCTTGGCACTTGAGACACCCGACATCAGCTTGAAACGCGGAAAGAGACAAAATTGAATCCACTCCCACTTTCTCTACTACAGCATACGCTGACTTTTGGCACCTTCCCATATCTCTATACAACTCCCCCTCAACTAAAGCCCTTTGATTTCAAGTCGCACCAGGCTTAGAAGGCATACCCATTGTACCCTGAGTTACCCATATCGTCCTGAACGATTGGCGCATACCCAACCGAGTAAACCGAAACCCGCAAACGCCCAGTCGCAACAGAAATGAGAGTAGACCTCACAGTCGTCGCGCTGACGCTCCTTGCGCCCGCCTGGGCCGCAGCCCTCGAACCCGGCCTTCGCGTTTCCGATGTCTCCGTCTTCGCACCAGTAGAAGAGCGCGAAAACGCGCACGAGGACGAGAAGCTCTGGAAGCGCAAGGGTGGTGGCGGAGGCGGCGGCGGCAGAGGAGGAGGTTCTTCAGGTGGGTCCCGTTCTGGAGGCGGTAGCAGTGGTGGCAGGCGCTCTGGCGGTTCCTCAGGTGGTTCTCGTTCTGGCGGCAGCTCCAGTTCTGGCTCAGGCTCATCAGGTTCTCGAACAGGTGGTTCTAGCAGCGGTGGCAGAGGCGGCGGTAGCAGCGGCACCGGAGGCTCTGCCCGAGGCGGTGCCCGCGATTCTTCCGGCGGATCGACCAGGACGGGCAGTGGCCCTCCTCCGGCCTACGGCGGAGCATACGGCGGTGGTGCGACGGTGCCTTACGCCGCCGGAGCTTCGAGGGGACCGGGAACCGTTGCCCCGTTTCTGCTTGTTGGTGCTGGCCTCGCCTTCTGGCCCGGTCTTTGGCTTGCGGGTGCTCACATGTACCCGTACTCTCACCCATATCGATACTACAACGAGTCCGCTCGCGAGAACCAGACAAAGCCGGTTTTGTGCGGCTGTGCTGACCACCAGCCATGCGGTTGCGACGAGAACAACAGCACTGAATACATGAACGCCCTCCTGGGCAATGGCAGTTACGCCGCTCTCAACAAGTCTGTGGTCAACGTCGCCGACTACAAGGGCAACAGCACCATTCTCATCAACGGCACCCTCCCCAATGGCACAACCGCTGCTGGTGGTACTGATGATGTTGGTACATCCGCCGCCTTCCACATAGCTGCCGAAACCCTTGGCTTCTGGCCAGTAGCAGCTGTGGTTTTCGCCACCGTCTTCGCGGCATAAGTTTTTTGTTCTCATGAGTAACGACAAGTTCCAAATGGTCCGCCTTTAATGATCTTCATTCACGGACGTTTTAATTAGATACCCGTCCTGGAAGTCCTTGGGTCCTAGCAATAGATGAGGGTAAACTCTGGCAACACAACGTTGGCGGGGGATAATTAAGATCAGACATTCCAATTCGCTAGTGATTCATATGCTATGATGAAAGATATTGTGCAGTACCAGTGTAAGCCCATCGAATCAACCAGTTCTCCTTTCAAATCTCCGCCTCTCACACCACACACCCAACTCGCGCCAAATAGTCTCCTTCTCAGCAGGCTTGAGGGCAGCAGCGAGACCGCTGGTGCTCGTAGCAACAAACACCTTCGCACCACGCCAAGCCAGGCCCATCTCGGATTTCTCTAGCACAACCCCCATATTCTCAACCTCATCCTGCCATCCATACCGGAACTCATCCTTCTTGATGGTCCTCCCATGTCTCACCCGCCAGATGCTCTCCCAAATACTCTTCCCCACGATACAGACCGTTTCGGGCCTGCACGACCTCACCTTCTCTTCGAGCACGCCCACGCCCTCATCCATCTCGGCCTTGCTCAGCTCCGAGCCGTTACGACTCGGCCGCGAGACGATGTTAGTGTTCCCCAGCCCGTACAGCGCCGGCAGCTCGCGGTCCTCGGTGGGCGAGCACAGCCGCGGTGTGATGCCGGAGGAGTAGAGCAGTTTCCAGAACAGGTTCGACGGGTGCGCGTAGACGTGGCCGGAGCGCGCCGTCTCAAGGCCCGGGTTCAGGCCGACGAAGAGTATCAACAGGTCCGGCGCAAGGATGTCAACTAGCGGGGAAAGGTGGGCGTAGGTCGATGGCGGGGCGTAGCCTGTGGGCTGGCGCCTACGATTTGCTCTTGGGAGGGAGGTTGTCTTTTGGGCCTTGGGCGAGGAGCTGGAGGGGGAATGTGAAGGGACTACTGCTGCCGCTGTTGCCGTCGAGAGGTTTGAGGCAGTTGTGGGTTTGGCGGCGCGTGTCTTGGTTACCCGGTTCGGGGAGGCGAGGACGGGCCCGAGTGGAGTCGGATTACGGGGGCTGCGCCGGAGGGGGGACGGGGACGGTGACTGTGTGATGGCTAGGGACGCCTCGGGGGACGCCGGGTTGGGCCGGAAGAGGAATTGATGGAGTTGGAGACGACCTCGGAAGCTTGCGCGTTTGGGTTGACCATCGGCGTTCTCCTCGCACAAGGGGGAGTCCATTGGCTTTGTTCCGACTGCTTTCGATTTTGAGCTTAAAGTAGGTATCGTGACGACGCCTGGGGAGGAAGGTGTCTTTGTTTTCAGGTTTGACCTGGGGTGCGAAGTTGGTTTTTAATACTGCGAGGAGTTGTACTTCGTAAGGACTCTTGAGGTAAGATCGCCCGGAATATGCTAGCTTCAGGTCGCGGGGGTTCAGAGTGAAGCTTTGTTTCTTCGGCAGCGATATCTGATTTTCAGATAGACTGGGTAGGTGCAGATGGGATGAGATGGACGAGATGGTTCAATCAGGTGCTGTATCTGACGATGTTGCCACTGGCTGCTCACGCCCCAGCCAATGGCACCGTGAGTTGACCGGGTCGAGACCCACAAATACCATCCCGCCGACAACGAGGATGGACGTCTGCTGTTCATTTCCCCATTTGCATCTCTGATGCCCAAGTGACGAGACCTTCTCAATCGCGTTCGAGTCCTTCTGATGGGAATAGTTAATTTATTGACAAGAAAATGAAAGCAATTTTCTTTTCGAAGGCTGCAAAAATGGGCAAAATTGCTCGATAAGTGGTATCTATCACGCAACCTGGTTCCAGACCCATATGTACATCCATCACGCTATGCAGTGTACTCTTTTAAGAAGAAAGTCCAAAACCCCCGGTGAAGAGACATCCACCTCGTGGTATGCAAGTTGCCAATTTCACATGACAATGATGTTGTCAACCCTCCGCCCCTGCGTTTCAATGAAGTATTTCCGCCGTACTCCTACCCCGAGCGCATTGCCAAACTTCTCATACGCTTCCGATCCGCCTCCACGTATCATTACCATTGCGATCGGGTGTGGTCGCCGCAGTCCCGCTGGCGTTTTCTGCTCAACATCCAAGTGAGGCTTGATGATCTCGTACTCCCACAAGTCCGGGGCGCTATAGACATAGTTGCTGTCAAGCTCTTCTTCGTCGACGATGACGACGAGTTGTAAGGCCCGCGACGACGGTGTGTAGGAGGGAATGTTGGCCAGTTTTTCACTAAACGAGCAGCCTCCACGACGCATGACGATGACCTGATGTTGACGAGGCACTTCATCATGGAGTCGACTCTCGCAAGCGTACCCAGCGAGGTAAATAGTCTGCCAGGGGAGGTTAGGCGCTTCGTCATCTGTAGGAATAGAGGCATCCGGCGTGTCAGGCAGAGGGACTGCGCCTTTGCCGACGGATAGAGAACCCATGAAACTCTCAACGAAGAACTTGGTTTGGGTTCCCACTGGACGCGGCGCTGGAGTGTTTGCGGGATCAAAGACCGACGTGACAGCACGAATCATCGACTTCAGCATTGACCTGTAGGCCGTGTTCATGCTTTTATTCGACGCTTGATCATCCTGCAATTCGGATTTGTCCTCCTCAGAAAGCTGTACTTGATCTTCGATGTTGTCTATGCTGATCTCCAATCCTTCCGCAGGCACAGGCTCGCTAGCGTTGTGAATCTTCGGCTCTTCGTGGACCATAATCAGCTCGACAAAGCCATTGTACCGCACTCGATTGAACAAAGGATCCGATATGCCGTTCAATAGGTCTGCGTCAATATGAACAGGCTCGTCCCGCCCGAGTGGCATGTGATTGACTTGTGTCACCCGCCAAGTGTGGTCATACGCAGCGTCGTACGAATCCTCCCTGACGAAGTGAATCTTCAGCCCGTTCAAAGCGGCTATCCTAACGCCTACTGGTGTCTTGAAGGCCGCCGTATTGGCGAAGAGGTTGTTGAAAGCACTGCCCACACCACTCTGCTGAATGCTGGAAGGGAACTCGATGATCAACGTTGGCTTGGAGGGCAACGCTGCGCAGGTGCCATTATCAGGTATTAGAGAGCGAGGTAGCGTCCAGGGGAAGATGTCATGGTTCGCCCTGTACCGGGAAATAGATCTATCACTTCCTTTGCCCGCGGGTACCTCTTCAACCCCACTGTGTGGGTTGGAGATGGTGTGAAGGTTGACGAAACTCGCGGCGTGGAAGACGTCAGGCCGGGCGGCAAGAACTGAGCCGGTCAACGGCACCAACTTGGGAACTGGGCAGGTATTTGTGAAGTTTTCGTCATAGTAGACTTTGATGTTCTTGACCTGCCGTTGAGGTTGCTGCTTCTGCTTCCTCTTGCGTTTGATCCTTTGTCGAGGTATGATGAGGGGATGTGCCTCAGTGGTAAAGACGAACGCTGCATCAAGCTTGTTTAAGGGATGGTTCGGGTCGAATAGAAGGTAGAGATACTTGGTAGTCTCGCCAAGGAAGAAGCTCTGCATGCGATCGGCCTTCTCTCCGGTATCGACATTTTGAAGGCCGGACCAACCACATTTTGTGTAGCACAGCCTCTGGATGTCGTTGAGAACCATCTCCCCAACGTGCACATACCAAGGGTCGTTAGTTGCTCGATACAGGTAATAGTTGGACTCGATGAATTCAGGACGGCCTGGCCACCACCCGATCCCGGAGTCAACCTGCCTCTCACGAACCGACCATCTTTCTGGGAGGGCACCGTAGCGAGTCCATAAAGCGGTGTATAATAAGTTGGCTTCCTCTGCCTCTTCCACCTCGCCAGCCATGGCAAGTAGTCCAGGATAGAATGCCGCCAGACTATCGATCCAACTCGTGAAAGCGTATCCACGGGTTCTGTGTCCAGTCATGTAGTATGGATGGTGCGCATCGTTGTACAAGTGGCGTTTGATAGCCGCATGGGCGTGATGCCATGCCTCCAGAAACGCCCCGGCAGAGTTTTCTTCGGGCGTCAGGGGAGTGTCGTGAAGGGTATTGGGATCAAGCCACTGACGATCTGCAGGAGGCTGCCTTGCTGTAACATTGGGAAGCTCATGACCAGACAGCAGAATATGACTTTTCAAGGCGTATTCAAAGAAACTGTCGACACCAGCGCCGATTCCTGAGTCGAAACTGACCCATTCACCCTTTTCAGGATCGATGGCATTTCCGACTAGGCCAATCTCACTCTTTCCCTTCCAAACCGCCCAGAAAGCCCTCTTGGCAAGCTGCTCGAACCTTGGGTCGTCTGTCAAGCGACTGAGAACTGTGAACTCCAGGACAAGACTTCCTGCCCCAGCACTACACGTGTCCGTTTTCTCGCTTGATGCTCGAGGCGAGTCAGGGTCATCGCGCGAAACCTTGTGCAGGGGAGAATTGACGTAGAATGGGATACCATGTCGCAGATTGACTCTCGGATAGGGCAACCCAGTCTTGGTATAAAAGGCAGGAAGGAGTCTCTCGGCAAGATCCAACGCCAATCGCAAAAGCTGACCGTCGTACTTGAAGCCATTCGGCCATGATATTGGCAGTAGCTCCAGAGGGTCCGCATCTTCGTCGTCGTGGTCGATGTGTCCTGGATTGTAGCCTGGTATAGGCAACTCACCAACGGCGAAAAGGTGGGCGCTCAATAGCCCACCCACCCCACGGATAACAGTTTCGAACACCTGAACCTTGCTGTCAAGATCGAAACCTCGGGCCCTCACGCCTTCTCCGGACGGCCCGGCCCTACCATCCCCGTAGTATTCGATGAAAGTCGTCACGCTCTGTTGAAATTCCTGCAAAGCCCATATCGCAGTACCTTGGTCGGATGGAGTGCCCGCCAGGATCGCTAACGTCGAAAGGCTATCTATGAGGGTAAGGGAATAGTTCCCAAGAACATCGTTTAGGTCGTAGTTCGCCGGATTCGCAGGATCGCGTGTTAACGGAGTGCAAGAGACTGGTCGCAACTACGTCTATGAATTAGCACTGCCACTCCAATTCAATTTGCTTCGCACAGTTGACGAACCTCGTCTTCCGGAAAGGCGATGCGCATGTAGTTGTTCCACCCATGGTGGAAGACTGCAGTTGTAGCATTCCGCAACTCTGCGAGCTTCGAAGGTCTAACGGCGAACACAGCTGTAGACCATGATAGGCACAGATACAGCAAAGTAGTAAGTCGCGATAGCATGATGCTGCTGTGTCTCCGCGTCGAGGCGCCGGACAGTGTTCCCATCAATCAGCGGACTGCCAGTGGCAGATGCCTCGATCTATGAGCGGATGGTGACGTGATTCTTCATGGGAGACCGGATCAAAGGAAATGACGCAATTGCAGAATCAAAAATCAAGCATAGGGTATCACAAAAGAAGATATATTGTAGAAGAAAAGGAGCGTTGGGTTGAAAGGAAAAACGTCCCTTAGCAGGTCTCGTGCCTTCTTAAATTTCGAGGTGGGATGGATTGATACAGACGGGATGTATTGCGGACGTCTGTCCTCTAACAGCCACAGTAGGACACATATCGTGTCTCCGATTGGTGGAGCAATGAGGCAAACGTGGCTAGTGTATGTGGCTCGTCCCAGAAGTCTGAAGCCTGACTCAGCACGTTCTGTCGCGACTCGCAAGCCCCTTGACTTGTGACAATCTGTGATCACTCCACATGAGATAAACGAGCTTGAGTCAGAGCAAGTCTGAGATGCTGTTTTCTCGAAAAGCTACAGAAGACAAGAATGCCAATGTTGCTACTTTGACTTGCAGGCATCAGGAATGCAGGAACTTCAGCTCAGACCGACAACAAGAGTGCTGCACCTACTTCTCGAGGAATCTGATAGGCCAAATCCAAGACCATGTAGAGCGAGAGAAGTCGACCCGAATGGTCGAAAGCCCGGATCGTCACATTCCTCCTATTTTCTTCAATGACCTCGTTTTCTAGTTCCTTCCCCCTTGATTATTGTGTCCGTAAGCCGAGTGAGGCACGCCAGAAGTCTTACGCAACGTCTAAATATTTGAGTGGGAAAAGGCAGCCGGTATCCTCTTATGTGACTTATGGGCCAGGCAATCTTATCAAGGCAAGAACAAGGTGCGGCCAGTGCGTTCGGGCGCTAAGAGAAGCTTCCTACCACTCCACAGCGCCAGATCCTCCCAGGGTTGGGAAAAAGTCAGTTAGTATTTAGTTAACTAATTAGTCAAACTAAATTAGTCAGACTAAAGTTAGCTATTTTTTGACTAGACTAAACTAGGTTAGTATTAGTTACTAGCCTAATTAGTCTTAGTCTAGTCTAGTTAACTAATTAGTTAACTAGTTAGTTAATATAGTATTATAATAATTCTTTAATATATTTAGATTTAAT
>JAVHLU010001273.1:0-33729 GCA_036785755.1 Colletotrichum ledebouriae | reverse complement strand
CTAAGCTATAGGGGCCTGCTAGTTTTATAGCGCTATTAACTATATTATTATTAGCTATATTAAGTATCTCGAGGCTAGCTAGAATAGGGTCTACTACTATATATCGCCCTACTACTTTATTAGCACCTTAGATATAAGTACTAAGGTTAAGACGGGTATTATTAATAAAGCTATAACTATAAATTAACTAATAGTTAGACGATTTTAAAGTATATTCTAATTAACGAGGATACCTTTATATATTATATAGTTACTACGAGTAAGTTAGTAGAAAGGTAGTAGCTAAAGCTTCTAGAGGAGGCTATAAGAGTTATTAGTTATAATAAGACACGCCCTAAACTATCTATTACCTTTATAAATTTATTAAAGGATACTACTTAAGTATATAACTTTATAGATATAATATTCTTTAGCTTTAAGCTAAAGAACTAGTATATTAACCTAGTAGAAGATATTATTACTATAGAAAGAGGGAAAGCTAGAGGGTATTATATAGAACCTTATAATACTTATTATTACTAGGCTCCCTAAATAGCAGACCTACCTATAATTTAAGACCCTCCTATTTAAATTATATAGAGAGTTATAGAGCTCCTAGATAATAAGGAAGATACTAAAGACGCTATATTACTAGACGCCCCTAAGGAATAAGTTAAGTAGTAGAAATAAGATAAATAAGATAAGCCTCGGATTTAATATAGCAATTTATAAACTAGCTATACTCTTACCCTCGAGCTATATAATAAAAGAGTAAATAGGAAGGTAGCTATCCCTAAAGCCTTCTTTTATTAGAACTAGCCTAATTAGGATAGGATAGTCTATAGCGTTACTAAAGCTATAATCACTAAGTATACGGATAGGTATAACTTAAAGGTATAAGAGGTCTTCGTTCCTACTAATATTACGCTTCTAGATTAATTTAATAAGATAAGAGAGAGTAACGAGGAGCTATATAAATAAATAGATCGATAGGATAATAATAAGAACTATGCTAAAGGCTAAGCGACTTTAGCTACTATTTCTATAGACTTACCTAAGGATTTATAAACTAAGGTAATTTAATTTAATTACTATATAATTAATCCTATCTTTAAGATAGGCGCTATAATAGAAAATTAGTATTTAGTATTACTTCTACTACTAAGACGTATTACTATCCTTGCCTTTATTATAACCTACTAGTAGATTACTATTACCCTTTATAGCCCTGCGAATATATTAATTAGGGGGATTATTAATAGTAGCTCTACTATTAACATTATTAATAAAAGTTATATTAAGCGCCTAGGCTTATAGAGTAATATAGTTAAGATAAATATAGGGATCTATAGTATTACTAATAGAGAGCAGAGGACCTAGTTTATAGGTATAATTAGAAATAACGTTTATATTAGTAGTAATTAAATTTAAGATATTAGCTTTTTCATTTTCCCTAAAAATACTTATAATAAGGACCTAGTGCTAGGAGCTCCCTTTATCTTAAAAGCTCGAATAACGCTAGATTATATATAGAACTAGATTATTAGAGTCCTTTAGTCTAGGAATATTAAGATTAATATCCTACTATTATTTTATATAGGAGACTTAACTACTTAGTTCTTAGAAATTATTACTAAAATAGACCGCTTTATTTCTTCTTAGTATTAATATACTCTCTTATCTCCTATAGAAGAGGGGAAATAGAGGCTACTACTAATAGACCTAATATAGTAATAAGCTTAGACTTTATAGGGGATAATTAGTAAGTTAATAATACTAAGAACGAGGAAGAGCTAGATATAATCCTAGGGAGTATAAGGATATACTAGGATATTAAATCGATTTAATAAGCTTTTAAAAGCGCTTATAACCTACTAGATAAAGTTAAGTAATAATTAGACCTAGATAAGGAAGTTATTACTATTTTTAAAGAGTTTAGACTAATTTTTAATAAAATCCTAGAGATTATAATTAGTAACGAAGTTACCCCTAAGCTTAATAAGATCTATAAAGCGATTATAAGTATAGGGTATATAGTAGGATATAATAGCTATAGTATTAATTATTAATACTATATTTATAAACCTAAGAAAAGAAGATTGAAGAAGAAAGTGCCTAGGGGGAAGTATAAGTTAGTATATTAGAAAGGTATCGAAGTTATTATAGCTATAGATACTACTTTCTCCTATAATAATTATAAACGTATACTAATAACGGCCGTATTACTAATAGAGGATATTAAGATAATATATAAGACGAAAGATAAGAAGATTTAACTTATTAATAACGCTATAGAAAATAATTTAACCCTAGATAGAGACCTAGAGTAGAAGTTAAAGGTATAAGTAGAAGCAAAAAAATATATAATCCTAGATCTTAGCGCCCTATTTATAGGCTCAGTTAGGCCTCTAGCCACTGCATAGTGATTTTACCTACTCAAGTGCAATAGACCTTCTAACTCCGCGCCTCCTAATAATACATAGCCTTTAGTCACGTGATTCTTTCCTAACCATAGCTATACTTATATATACCTATAGCCTCACGATTTTTAACTTTATATCGATAATAACGTAGTTTTTAATTATTTAAACTACGAAACTATTAACTTTTCCTCCCGCGCACTACCCGCGCTACTAATACCGCTTCTATTACTACTTTATCCGCTAGCTATGCTATTATTAGTAACGCTCTCTCTATATTAAAGCAGTTAGCATAAGCCGTACTTACTAACATTTAAGCCCTAATAAGCCTAGGCCGCCTAGGCCGCCTCTGCCTTAGTAATACGGAGGACCTGCTTAAAGAAGGGCTACTCTATAGGGTATATAATAACCTACTGAACTTCTACTACTAAGTTTACTTACTTAGCTCTAATACTATCGCGCCTTATAGAGTCCCTTATAAGGGTATTAAGGTAAGCCCTCTTAAGGGCTATACTAATAATATGCTCTCTATATATAGCAGAGTAGTTAATAAAGAAGCGGGTTTTATTAATTATATTAAGCCTAAACTCTCTAGCGATCCCCTCTATATTATTTATACTAAAGGGCGTACCTCGCTTAGGCTTAGTATATTTATATATAGGGTCTAGTACTAATATAGTTAAGGGATAAGGATAAGGGAGAGGGAGAGGTATAAGGCCCTACTTATAGAGCTTCTTATGCTTCTAGCTATAAGAACCTCTTAGGAAAGACCTCTTTAGTTAAGGAGTTACCTCTTATATAATAGTATTTACCTTACTAGAAGGTCGACCTTTTAGGTTAAGGAGTTATCTCGTATAGTAGCTTTCGCAGCACCTTGCTAGAAGGTTTAGCAAGGGCGTTACTACGAGAGCCTTAGTAGCCTATTTAGCTCTAATATAATTAGCCCTAGTGCGGCGCGCGTCCGACTTTATACGAGGATTTACTTATAAGTAGTAAGAACGTATAGGGTTCCTATATTATTTTCCTTAACTAGTAGAGGGTATAGGTTAAAATACCTATATAGTATTTCCCGAATTATGCTTGCAAACTAGGTGAATTTGTTATAGTCTTTTTGCGAAGGGGCTGCGGCGTAATTCCGAGCTCAATAAGGGGAGAAGTTAATAATAGAGGATAGAGGAGGATATTTATTTAATTTATTACTAGGCTACTCGTTTTAATAGCTACTACTAACTATTATTTCCTTTATTCTTTCCCTATATATAACCGCTCTAATCTACTATTCTATTTATTATAGGTTTTTTATCTTAAGTTCGTTTTACTTTACTAAAGCTAAGGAGGGTAAAGGAGGAGAGTTAATTATTCCTCCTATAGGCTACTAATAAATTACTCTATTATTAAAGTAATTAGTAGATATAAAAATACACTCCTTACCCCTTAAGCCCTCTAGTTTCTCTCTCCCCCTTATATATATTATTTACTTTTAAACTTAATTTATTTACTAACTATATAATATTAATTACTAT
Source organism: Colletotrichum ledebouriae (assembly GCA_036785755.1). Taxonomy (NCBI): domain Eukaryota; kingdom Fungi; phylum Ascomycota; class Sordariomycetes; order Glomerellales; family Glomerellaceae; genus Colletotrichum; species Colletotrichum ledebouriae. The sequence goes on along the minus strand of JAVHLU010001273.1, from coordinate 29,807 downwards.
ACTATAGCTCCTCTTTTTCTTAAAATATTACTTTTATTTAGCTCTTTAGTCTATAAATTACTTATACTTTCCCCTTATTAACTTTTCTTATAATATATTATAATAGGGAAGGTTATCTTTTATATTAATAAAGCGTTAGATATATAGATCTAGGAGTTAAGATCCTTAAACCTTCTTATCCTTAATATTAGACTTTTAATAAAACCTATGCTAAATAAACTAAGTATAAGTAGGTTTTAAGTATAAGGATAGAATAATAGAGATATCCTAGGCTTTAGACCTCTTAATAAGCTTAGTTACTAGCCTTAGCTAATTAAATATAATATATACCCTCTGCTTAGGATAGATAATATCCCTAGTTAGATAGACCCTTTTAATATAGTATTAAAATATATCCTTGTTAAATATTAGAATAAGACCTTAGAAGTAATGGAGGAGATAATTCACCCCTCGTACTTATAGTAAGTTATAGCTAGTATATTTAATACTATTAGTATACTTAAAATAGTAACTCTAATATATACTAAGGATATCCTAGTAGTTACTTATTATATTATAAGGCCTACTAAGCCTAGCTAACTACTCTACTATAAGATAGTTAGAGGTATAAAAAATAATTTTAAAGATAGAGATATAAGGGATATTATAATTACTTAAATTAAAGCTAAGTCCCTTAATATACTCCTTATTTATCTATAAGCGCCTAAGTCTACTAAGGTAGTTATTATAGGTCTATTAATTAACTTATAAGACGGGAGAAACTAGTTTAATAGTAATTAATAGTTAAGGAGAAGAGCTAAAGGATAACTATAGACTTTAGTATTTATTACTAGGAGCCGTTTACTAAAATAGAAGGCTAAGGAAGTTTTAATAAGATAATTATACCTAGTAGAACTTCAATATATAGACCTTCTACTATAAGCCTCTAGTCTCTATGTTATTAATTAGCTTAGGTCCTTTATATAAATTAGAAGCCTAGTACCTCTAAAGTAGCATATTAATATAAGATATTAAGCTTAGATTAATTATTTATTAAAGGCTTTTACTAATAAAATACCTCCTAAGGATACTAGACCTAACTAAGAGTAGATAGAATTCTATATAATTAATACTTTAAATTAAGAGATAAAGATATTAAGAAAAGGATAGCTTAAGAAGATATTAAATATTAGATAGCTAAGTATACTCCTTAATTTATAGACCTAGAGGTTTCCTCTCTAAATAGGTTAAATACTAACCTACTAGTACCTAAAGATATTAATTTATAAACTACTTTAATAATTCTTATTAATTTAAAAGAGTTAGATAGAGAGGAAGGATTATTAAAAGAACTAAATATCTAGAATATAAAAAGAAGGAATAACTATAAGAAGTAGAAGAGGGATTATAACTTATAATAACTAGCTAACTTTATAAAGTATCTTAATTACCCTAGGTCTATAAAACTATTTATATCGCCCTACTTAGCCCCTACTACCCTTAGAGATATTATATTTAACCCTATTAATACCTTAGTAGGATTTAATACTATGAGACCTAAAGGGAACCCTATACTAAATAAAGATAAGCTTATATTAGTAATCTTATAATATATATAATAGAACTAAGAATCTGCGAATTATTTAATAACCTAGTATAGAAGAGGGTTATTTAATATAGCTTTAGCCTAGGTAGAATATTTATTAGACCTTTATAATATATAAGGGAAGCTAATAAGATAAGAGGAGTTAGATAATTTAGAGGTTATAGCCCTTTTTATTTTTATAATTAAGGGCTACCCTTATAATATCTATACCCTAATCTATAAGCTAGCTTAGTAACTTAGGAAAGAAATTAATAAAGCTTCTATAGACTAAGATATTACTAGGGCCTTCTTTCTATAAAGCTATAGTAATTATTACTAGGCTGCGATTTTTATAAACTAGGTAACTAGCTACTAGGTCTATTATAACTCTATATAGGACTAGAATAGCAATTAGCGCTTCGTTAAGGCTATATAGAACCTTAATATATAGTATTATAAGATAAGAGCCCCTCTATAACTCCAAAAGCTCCTATTAATTAATACCTATATAATTAATTTAGTTTAGTAGAGGGATAGATTTATATATAGCCTCTAATATATTAAATAGGCTAGAGCTCTAATTTGAGATAGATTACTATCTCTACGTTTTAGTAGTATAACCTTAAGTAATAGTATATTATTCTCTAACCCTAAAATCCCCTTAGTTACTTAATATATATTTATAATTACTATAGAGTTCTATAGCTTAACTATTAATAGTAGCATAGCTCTATAAGATATCTTATTAAGCTAAGAAAACTTTAAGAAAGTACCTTTCTTCCCTTTATACCCTCTTACTCCTTTACCTATAAATAATAATATAGTAGACTTTAGAAATAATAATAATATTATGCTATCTCTTATAGTAGATATTCCTTAACCTATTTTTAGATTATTAGTATTATCTAGGTCTGCTTTATTTAAAATACTAGATAATAAGCTTAAATACCTTAGATATTAGCTTTAGTTATAAGTCTCATAGACGCTAAGTTATAGCATAACTATTAAGCCACGCCTAAGAACTATACTTATAAATATACTATTATATCCTAAGAGGCCTAGTCCTTTAAATAAGTATAACTATAGCTATATAAACTATATCTAGTAGAGAGTTAACTAGTAAGATTATATTAAGTCGAATACGCCTAAGGGAGTATATTATTATAATTTCCCGCGCTTAGTATAATAGGGCGGGTAGTTTTAGATATACTAAGGATTAGAATAGGATAAGGAGTATAATAAAGAGGAAGAGGTAGTAAGGCTATTGTTAAGATATAATTTATAGTAGAAAATAGTTAAACCTAAGGGACCTTCTTAATAATAAGATTACCTATTTAGAAGATATTATTAATAAATTAGATTTATAAATAGAGTTTATTTACTATTTCTATAAAGTAGTTTCCTTTATTTTTTAAGACTCTCTTTTATAATATTATAAAGAGTCTTAAGGGGATAATTAGGATAAGATAAGATAAACTTAGCTATATAACTTCTATAAAGCTCCCTTAGCGTATAGACATATTATAAGAAGACTATAGAGTAAAGCGTAGAAGAGAGGAGTATAGTAGACTTTAGGAGAGGATATATATTATCATAATTAGTACCTTCATAATCCTATACCTCGTTTTTTAGTATTTTCTTAGTAAATCCGCGCCTAATTTAGATAATCTCTTTTAATTAGATCTGCGAATTATTCTATATATCTTTTAAGCCTACTTATGATATTCCTACCCGTTAGTAGGTAGAGCTATGTTATTTGTTGTCTTTCTAGTTCCTATCGGTTCTAGCCCTTTTTAATACCTAAGACCTTAAGGATACTAAGGGAATTAAAATGAATATCCTACTAGAATACTAGGACTTTAAGAAGGTATTTAATATTAACCTAGTAAGAACTACGCTAGAGTTTAGAATTACTAGCAGCTACTCTATTAACCTAGGGCCTAGAACCGAGCCCCTATTTAGGCCTATTTACCTATTAGCTAAGAAGGAGTTAGAAGGGTTAAGGGATTATATCTATAAGGCCCTATAAAAGGGATAGATTTACTTATTAATAAGCCTAATAGGGGCGCTAATCCTATTTATCTTAAAGAGGAGAGGTAAGTTAAGGTTATATATAGACTACTAGGGGCTTAACTAGGTAACTACTAAGAACTATACCCCCCTCCCTCTAATTAATAAGATCCTTAACTAGCTCTCTAGAGCTAAGTACTTTACTAAGCTTAACCTTAAGGATATATACTACTGGGTAAGCATCTAGGAGGGAGATAAGTAGAAGATACTATTCTATATATACTATAGCTACTATTAATATTATATTATATTATTTAAGCTTGTTAATATACCTACTTACTTCTAGATATTTATTAATAAGTTACTTATAAGCCTGGTTAATATTATTTATATTATATATCTAGATAATATCTTGATTTTTACTAACGATATAGACTCCTATATAGAGGCTATAAGATAGGTATTTACCTAGTTAGAAGCTAATATCCTCTATGCGAACCCTAATAAGTATAGATTTTATAAGGAGGAGATTAAATTCCTTAGGTTTATAGTCTTAGTAAATAGAGCTACTATAGAATATAAGAGGGTCTAGGTAATAGCTAAGTAGCTAGTACTTATTATAATATATAAGATTTAGTAGATTCTAGGATTTATAAGGTTCTATAGGAGATTTATTAAGAACTACTCTAAGATTTATAGCTTACTTACTAACTAACTTACTAATATAGCTAGGAGATAGCTAGTAATAACTAGAGAGGTATTAGTTACCTTCTACTAGCTCCGCGCTTTATTTATAGAAGCGCTTATACTATGCTATTTTAATCCTATACTCCTAATTCGAGTTAAAGCTAATATATTAGACTTTATAATAGAAGTAATACTAAGCTAGCTAGAGGGAGAAATATAGAGACTAGTAGTATTTATATCTTAGAAGCTTAAGGGCGTATAATTATAATATAGCACGCTAGAGGTAGAACTACTAGCTATTAGAGAGGTAGTAGTATAGTAGTAGTACTACTTGCTTTACTCCTAATATTATATCTAATTTACTACTAACTACCTAGGTTATTAGTACCTCGCTAATAAAAAGACGCTTAGTAACTACTAGGCTTAGCTATTATAAGATCTATTAATATTCGACTTTAAAATTAAATACTAGCTAGGTTATTATAACCTAGCTAATAATCTATTATAGAGACCTAACTATACCCTAGAGGATATAGAGATTAATAAAGCTAGGGACTCGCTCCTAAAAGACTTCTTATAATATTTTAATAATACTACTATCTAGAGGGTATATACTAGGTAGTAATAAGGCGCTTAACTACTAAATACCTCGCGAGAATAACTTATACCCTCGCTCTAGGAATAAGTTAAGAAAGCTTAATAGAAGGACCCCTTTTATATTAATAAGGAGTAGGAATAATAAGGTACAAGGTAGTTATTAGATAATACTAGTACCCTAAGATATTAGGAGGGCTTATGTATCCCTAAGAACTACCTAGTTTAAAATAAAGTCCTTAGAGCCTTTTATAATAAACTATCTAGAGGTTACTAAGCCCTACTAGTACTTAGCTAGCCCTTCTAATAGATATCGATCGACTTTATTATAAAACTACTATCTCTAATAATAATAAATAAGCTATATAATAATATTCTTATTATTATTAACTAGTTTATAAAATACTCCCTATATATCCCTACTAGGGAGTTACTTACTACTCAGAGGTTAGCTATACTACTAACTAAATATATCTTCCTTAAGCACTTTTTAAGGACGTTTTATAATATTAACTAGGATAACTAGGTAACGTAGCTTAACTTAGCCTAATCTATTTATAATAACTCCTATTATAAAGATACTAAGACGTTACCTACTAAACTACCAACAAGATATTCCCCTCGTAGATCTAATAATATTAAATCTTAGTTAAAGGTTTTAGTCCTAGTAGTATATAAGAGAATCTATAGCCTACTTACCTAGAGGTTAGCTATTACTAACTTACTTTAGAAGTATAATAAAATATATATTAAGTTCTATAATTAGAGGAGGACCTCTAATACTTTTACTATAGGAGACCTCGTCCTATTTTTAACTAAAGATATTAAGTAGAGGTAGCCCTCCTATAAAGTTTCTAATAAATATTTAGGCCTATTTAGGATCTAACGGGTAATTAATAGGGAATAGGTATATAAGCTATAGGTAGATAAAAAATACCAAATCTATAATATATTCGCGCCTATATAATTAGAACCTTTTTTTAGCTTAGCTGTTTTACTACGAGATGTCCTAATTAATAACGATAATAATATCTATATAATAAAGTATGTTATTACCTATAGGGGCCCTAGATATAACTATTAGTACCTTATTAAATAGAAGGGCTATAGCGAACTAGATAATTTATAGGAGCTATAATATAATATATTAATAGACTTAAGAAGCTATTATAAAGCCTAATTATAAGCAAAGGTATTATAATCGCTATATAAGTTAATAGATAACTTAATAGGTAACTAGTAGTTAGGTAGAAATAGGGCACGCTAGCTAGGTATCTTAATTCACTAGCCTAAAGGCCCCTAATAAGGTAAAAAGAGACTAGAAAACGCCTAAAGGTAATACTATACTACCTAGAGGTTATTAGTAGCTTACTAGGGGCGCTCTTAAAAAATTTATATCTACTAAGCGCTAGTACCCTCCTTACTAGGACTAGTTATATTACCATTAATATTATTATCTCCTAAATAGATAGATAGGGCGATATATAGAGTAATTAGAATACTAACTAAAAGAGTACTAGTAAGGTACTAGTAGAGATTAGGTTAACTTATTATTGAATTAAAAGCCTTATTTACCTCTTTAGTATACTTAGCTTATATATCCTATATATCTAGCTACTTACTAGCTAGCTACTCTATCTCTAGGTAGTAGTAGTAGAGCTCCTTATTTTATATATATAACAGCTTAGTTTACCTCTTAGACTACTTAGTAAGGCGCTACTAATACCTAGCTATATCCTCTAAAGTAACTACCTAGTAGTTCTCTTTCTCTATAGAGATCTTAGCCTCCTTAGTCTTATACTTCTTAGGTATTATAATACCCTTATTCTTCTTAACTTAGAGGGCCTTCTTAACTATAAGCTAGGTAGCGAGGATCTCCTCCTAAATATAATTAGATACTAATAGTAAAGTACTAGGGAGGTACTAGGGACCTACCTTATTCTTAGTATACTACGCCTAAAGGTTAAGCGTAGAACTAGCTTTATCTATAAGGTATTTAATCTTATTAATAACGCTTATTATATAATAAGTAGCTTATAGTAAGTTAGTAGATAAGAAATAGAAAATACTAAGTAAAACATATAGTAATATAAGCCTTACTATCACCTATTTTAATATAACGCTTATATTTAGTAGAGGTATCTAGAAAACGAATAAATTAGTAATAAATTTAAAACTTAAAACTAGTAAAGTACTAGATAAGTATTAAATAAGAACTAAAAGCTTACTATTACTATTAAAATAGAGAATTAAGCTTATAAGGAGCTTAATATTAGGGAGATCCTCCTTAGGGGGCTCCTACTCCGCTATAGCTAGGAGGTACTAGTAGTAGGGGTACCCCTAGAGCATACCTATAGCAAGGAGGGGAGCCTTACTAATAGCCTTAGTAGTATTAATAGTAGAGGATAATATAATAATAAATTCGTTATATAGTAATTAAGATAAAGTTATTAGTAGGGGAGCAGGAGGCTAATAGTAAGTTATTAGTAGTAGTAGTAATAATATAAATCTAAAGAAGTAAGAAGGAGAGATTTTAATAAGGCATAATTCTAAATAATATTTAGATATTTTTAACTTAACGCTAAAACTAGCTTTTTATATAGCTAAAAGGAGGATAATCTCTAGATTATTATATTATTTAACTTTATTTAACTTTATTATATATTAGGAGGCACCGGGTAGTTCCTAGATAATAACTAGTAACCCCCCTGTATTATAATAAAGGCTTCCGACATGGTTAAGGATTTGTCGTGGGTTATAGGGATAAGGAAGAGGGAGAGGCATAAGGCCCTGCTCGCAGCAGCAGAGCTTCTTATGCTTCTAGCTATATAAACCTCTTAGGAAAGACCTCTTTAGTTAGAGAGTTACTTCTCGTATAGTAGCGTTCGTAGCACCTTTAGTATCTTAATAGAAGGTCGACCTTTTAGGTTAAGAAGTTATCTTATATAGTAGCTTTTACCTTACTAGAAGGTTTAGCGAGGGCGTTTCTATAAGAGCCTTAGTAGCCTATTTAGGTCTAATATAATTAGCCCCGGTATAGCGCGCATCTAACTTTATATAGTAATATTTAGAGGGTTTGCTTGCAAGTAGTAGGAATATATAGGGTTCCTATATTATTTTCCTTAACTAGTAGAGGGTATAGGTTAATATACCTATATTGTATTTCCCAAATTATACCTGCGAACTATGTGAATTTATTATAGTCTTTTTGCGAAGGGGCTGCGGCGTAATTCCGAACTCAATAATAAAGGCTTTCCTTATCCCTAAAGGGAGAATACCCTTATTAGACCTATAAAGGGGCTAAAAATATTATAATAGGTAGAAAATACGATAATTTAGAGGGCGAATTTAAGTAATAAAAACAAGCCCGAATAATAATACGTTTTAATATATGCCTACAAAGAAAGAAGTAACCCTTATAAGGGGAATTAGCTATAACTATCCGGATAACTACTAAGTAGTCTTAGACCTATTAGATAAAGCTATGAGAGTAGTTAGAGTAGGGGGATTAGCCCTATTACTAGCTTATTACTCCTCTAAGCTATAAAGTCCCTTAATACCTAGGTATAAGAGCTATAAGAGTATCTAGAGTAGAGGATAAGTACCCTACTACTAGTTAACTACTCCTTTAAGCTACCTAGCTATCTAAGGAAGAGTTATATAACTAGAACGAGGGATACTAAATTCTAGACCTATAGAAACTAGGAGGTTATAAAGCCCTATAGGGAGGTACTAAGTACCCTCTAGATAACTACGGAGTATACTAGTCTAAGGGTAGACTAGTTTAGAGGGGGGGGATCGTGTTATAAGCTAGGATAATATTATAAGAAACAGGGCTTAGCAGGCTAAGTTAGGGAAGTCTATAGGAGTTAGGAGCTATAGGGAGGCACTAGGTAACCCCTAGATAAGTCCTCTAGCCCTTACCTAGTAGACTAGAGGGCTAGAGAAGAATATTTAATCTTAGCTACCCCTAACTATACTAGCTCTATTACTCTGCACTGCACTAGTTTATAACACTAATATAGGTAGTATAAACTAGCCTAGCGAAGTCTAGATCTTATATCTAGAGGCCTCCCTTACCCCTAGGCTAAAGAACTAGCTAATTATTATTAACCTACTAGCTAATTATAATAGCTAGCTCTTAAAAATCTAGAGTATTATATAAAAAGTAGAGCGCTAGAAGGTTACTAGTAACTACCTAGTAACCTACTAGAGACCTACTACTAAGGATATTAAGGGGGATACCTATATAACTAGAGCTATATATATCTTATATATTAAGGAAGTAAGACGCTATAACTACTAAAACTCTAGATCCTCCTTAGGTACCTCCCTAGTATAATACTAATAACCTTAGAAGGGTATAAGGGACCCCTATACCTATTATACTTATAGAGCTAGAGGTTATATTACCTAATACTACCCTAATAAGGAGGACTAACTACCTAGGGTTATAAGAATAAAGACCTCAAAAGAAGAAATAGTATACTACGAGGTTATAAATAACTACTAAGTAGTAACTAACTCTTTAGAAGAAGATAAGGAGTTAGGAAAATACTAACTCTAGAGTAAAATTAAGCCCTAGAGCTTAGTAAAGAGGAGATATTAAATTAGGAAGAATATAAATAGAAATAACTAGCTAATAATAAGCTTATTATTATTTAAGTTAGAGTTAATAGAGGATATTTAGCTTATACCCTAGGAGATATTAGAAGTAATATCTATATAATAATTAACCTTTCCCTAGCTTAATACCTCTACTTTTTATATATTAAAAAGAGATACTAACCTATAAGAGGGTATATACTTAGTAGATTATTACTAGGTAACGCGCTAGGTATAGTAGCGTTTAACTTAGAAATAAGTAGCTATACCTAGCGTATCTTTATATATATAGTTAATAGCCTAAACCGTAATATCCTCTTAGGGCGACCTTTAATAGAATAGAGCTAGGTTATTTATAATGCTATAGCTTACTAAGTATACTATAAGAGGGGATAGGTTAAGCTATACCTAAAGGATTAAGAAGAAACTCCCCTTATAAAGGAAATAAGGGCTACGAGGTTCCTTAATATACTCTTATTCTTTATAATCTACTAATACCTAGCGAGATAATAGGGTAAGTACTAGGAGGGTACTAAAGAGGTATTAGTATAAGCTATTAGCTTATCTAATATTAAGAAAGCCTTAAACCTAAGTCTAACGAAGGGTTAATAATACTACCTACTAAACTAGGTCTTAAGGGAGTTTCCTAACCTATTTAACCCTAATAAGGCTTACTTGCTACCCCTTAGGCAGCTAGGGATAGATTATTAAATTAACCTTATACTAGGACTAAATAAGAGGGAGCTACTATTCCCCTAGGGCCTCCTCTATAGTATATTAAGAGAAGAGCTACTAGTACTAAGAAAAGCCCTATAAGACCTTTTATATAATAGGGTTATTAAAGCTAGTAGCTTACTTACTAGGGTACTATTACTTTTCATAAGGAAGCTAGGTAGGGAAATTCGCGATTATAGTAACTATATAGCCCTTAATATAATAACTAAGAAGAACTGCTACCCCCTCCTATTAGTCTCTAAGATATTATACTAAGTAAGCATAGCTAAGTAATATATTAAGCTAGATATTATAATAGCTTTTTATAAGTTAAAAATAGTAGAGGAGTACTAGGAGAGAACTATATTCCGCACCTAGTATAGGTTATTTAAGTAAGTAATTTACTTATTTAGCTTAATAAGCGCCTCTCTTAGCTTCTAGTAATATATTAATAGCACCTTATAGGACTTCTTTAATAACTCTATTATTACTTATATAAATAAGATATTAATTTACTCTAATAGAACGAGGAAAAACTACGAGAGGAAGGTGTAGGAGGTCCTCTAGAGGCTAGTAGATATAAGCCTAAACCTCGACCTTATAAAGTATAAGTTCTTAGTTAAGAGGGTTAAGTATATAGGGTTTATTATAATAGTAGGAGAAGGTCTCTCCTATAAACCGAAGAAACTCTAGGTAATTACTAAGTAGTTACCCCCTACCTCCCTAAAGGGGGTCTAGAGCTTCCTAGGGTTTATAAATTATTATAGTATATTTATACTAGAATATAGGGATATTATTAAACTATTTATATTACTTACTAGGAGGAATATAATATTTTAATAGGGAGATAATTAAGAATAAGCCTTCTTATAGCTTAAGTAGCTTTTTAATACCTAGCTAATACTCCGCTAGTTTAATCTAGAGAATAAGACTATTATTAAAACTAACTATTTAGGATTTATATTAAGAGGGGTACTCTTATAAGTTAATCTAGAGGGTACTTAGTATCCTATATAGTTCTACTTATAGAAGCTCTTACTTATAGAGTATAACTACCCTATTTATAATAAGGAGCTCCTAGTAGTCTTTTCCTACCTATATATATAGAGAGTAGAGCTATATAATATAACTACTTTTAAGATACTAACTAACTACTAAAAGCTTAAATACTTTATAAAGAAGTAGCGCCTTATAGAGCGCTAGAGCTAGTAAGTAGAGGACCTATCCTAGTACGATTTTATTATTAAATACTACCCTAATAAGGAAGTAGTAGCCCTTAATACTCTCTCTTAAGAGGGAGTAGGACGCGCTATAAGAGTAGGATAATAAGTAGAAGCAGGGGAGGGTCTTATAGCTAATACTAGACTGCGCCTACCCCTATAAGAACCCTATAGTTAGCCCCCTAGTAAGGAGAAGTTAGAAGGGCTATATTAATATCCTATATGCTATAGTCTTGAATAGTAACTCTAAACTATAGGCGCTATAGCTAGAAACTATAATAAACGATATAATATATAAGGCTATATATTATATAATTACTTACTAGCTTTAGAGCTTCCTACTAGATATAAAAGCTAAGGTCTAAATTAGTAAGTATAATATTAATAGTTAGAGGAGACTAATATTTAGGGAGAGGCTATAGGTACCTAGTAGGGAGGATAATAATAACTTACTAGGGGAGCTCTATATAAAGATTATCTAATAGAGCTATAACTTAAGTATAGCTACCTATCTAGGCTATAATAGCATACTAGAAATAGTAAGCTAGTAGTTCTATTAGCTAGGATAATTATAAATAGTATAGATATTTCTAAGGAACTATAATAACTATAGAGGGATATATATCTAGAGGTAAGCTAAGAGGGGCTTCCTAAAGCCCCTATTAGTACCTACCTAGTTATACTTAGACCTCTTAATAGACTTTATTATAGACTTACTACTTATAAAGGATAATACTAGCTAATACTTATAAGTTATAAGAGATAAGCTAGGTAAGTTAATAATACTAGAGTAGATAAGTACTATAGAGGTAGAAGCTTATACTTACTAGTTCCTTACCTCCTACTTCTAGTTCTATAGGTTCCTATATAGTATTATTAGTAATTAAGGGTCTAATTAGGTAGGCTACTTCTAGGCTAAATTCTACTACCTCACTAGTATAAGGAGGCTATTAAGTACTATATACTACTAGAAAGGGCTAGAACCAATAGGAACCAGAAAGACAACAAATAATATAGCTCTACTAATAAACGGGTAAGAATATCAAGAGTAGGCTTAAAAGATATATAGAATAATTTATAAATCTAATTAAAAGAGATCCTCTTATTAGGCGTAAATTCGCTAAGAAATTCATAAAAAACGAGGTATAGGGTTATTAAGGTACTAATAATAATAATAATACTATCTTCTCCTCCGCTACGCTCCTCCCCTCTACGCTCTACTCTATAATCTCCCTATAATAGGTCTATATACTAAGGGAGTTTTTCTAAAAGTTATATAGCTAGGTCTATCCTATCCTATTCTAATTATCCCCTTAAGACTTTTTATAATATTATAAAAGAGAGTCTTAAAAAATAAATAAAACTACTTTAGAGAAATAATTTATAACCTCTATTTATAGATCTAATTTATTATTTATATCTTCTAGGCGGGCGATCTTATTATTAAGAAAGTCCCTTAGGTTTAATTATCTTCTACTATAGGTTATATCTTAATAATAGCTTTATTACCTCTTCCTTTTTCTTATACTCCTTATCCTACTCTAATCCTTAGTATAGCTAAAACTACCCGCCCTATTATACTAGGCGCGAGAAGTTATAATAATACGCTCCCTCGGGCGTATTCTACTTAATCTAATCCTACTAGTTAACTCTCTACTAGATATAGTCTATATAGCTATAATTATACTTATTTAAAAGACTAGGCCTCTTAGGATATAATAGTATATCTACGGGTATAGTTCTTAGGCGTAGCTTAATAGTTATATTATAACTTAGCGTCTATAAGACCTATAACTAAAGCTAATATCTAAAGTATTTAAGCTTATTATCTAGTATTTTTAATAAAATAGACCTAGATAATACTAATAATCTACGAATAGGTTAAGGAATATCTACTATAAGAAATAGCGTAACGTTATTATTATTTCTAAAGTTTATTATATTATTATTTATAAGCAAAGGAGTAAGAGGGTATAAAGAGAAGAAAGGTGCTTTCTTAAAGTCTTCTTAGCTTAATAGGGTATCTTATAGAGCTATATTACTATTAATAGTTAAGTTATAAAACTCTATAGTAATTACAGATATATATTAAGTAACTAAGGGGATTTCGGAGTTAGAGAATAATACGCTATCGCTTAAGGTTATACTACTAAGATATAGAGATAGCAATCCTTCTCGAATTAGAGCTCTAGCCTATTTAATATATTACAGACTATATATAAATCTATCCCTCTACTAAACTAAATTAACTATATAGGTATTAATTAATAGGAGCTTTTAGAGTTAGAGAGGGGCTCCTATCTTATAATACTACGTATTAAGGTCCTATATAGCCTTAATAAAGCGCTAATTGCTATTCTAGTCCTATATAGAGTTATAATAGAAGTAGAAGCTAGTTAACTAATTTATAAAAATCGCAGCCTAGTAATAATTACTATAGTTTAGTAGAAAGAAAGCCCTAGTAGTATCCTAGAGATTCTTCGCCTCTTCTTTTTTAAGCTTTATAAAAGCCTTATTAATTTCTTTCCTAGGTTATTAGGCTAGCTTATAGATTAGGGTATAGATACTACGAGGGTAGCCCTTAATTATAAATATAAAAAGGGCTATAACTTCTAAATTATCTAACTCTTATTCTCTTATTAGCTTCCCTTATATATTATAAAGGTCTAATAAATATTCTACCTAGGCTAAAGTTATAATAAATAACCCTCTACTATACTAGGTTATTAAGTAATTCGCAGATTCTTAGTTCTATTATATATACTATAGGATTACTAGTATAAGCTCGTTTTTATTTAGTATAGAGTTCCCTTTAGGTCTTATAATATTAAATCCCGCTAAGGTATTAATAAGGCTAAATATAATATCTCTTAGGGTAGTAGGCGCTAAGTAGGGTAATATAAATAGTTTAAGATATTTTATAACATTAGCTAGTTATTATAAGTTATAATACCTCTTCTACTTCTTATAGTTATTCTTTCTTTCTATATTCTAGATATTTAGTTCCTTTAATAATCCTTCCTCTCTATCTAACTCTTCTAAATTAGTAAGAACTATTAGACTAGTTTATAAATTAGTATCTATAGGTACTAGTAGGTTAATATCTATCCTATTTAGAGAGGAAACCTCTAGGTTTATAAATCAAGGGGTATACTTAGCTATTTAATATTTAATATCTTCCTAACCTATCCCTTTCCTAATATCTTTATCTCTTAATTTAAAGTATTAATTATATAGAATTCTATCTATCCTTAGTTAGGTCTAGCTTCTTATAGGAGGTATTCTATTAATAAAACCCTTTAATGAATAATTAATCTAAGCTTAATACCTTATCTTAATAGGCTACTTTAGAGGTACTAGGCTTCTAATATATATAAAAGACCTAAGCTAATTAATAAAGTAGAGACTAGAAGCTTATAGTAGAGGGTCTATATATTAAAGTTCTACTAGGTATAATTATCTTATTAAAACTTCTTTAGCTTTATATCTTAGTAGAAAGCTCCTAGTAATAAATATTAGAGTCTATAGTTATCCTTTAGCTCCACTCCTTAACTACTAATTATTATAAAACTAGTTTCTCCTATCTTATAAGTCGATTAGTAGACCTATAATAACTACCTTAATAGACTTAGGCGCTTATAGATAAATAAGGAGTATATTAGGGGACTTAGCTTTAATTTAGGTAATTATAGTATCCCTTATATCTCTATCTTTAAAATTGTTTTCTATACCTCTAACTATCTTATAATAAAGCGGTTAGCTAGGCTTAGTGAGCCTTATAATATAGTAAGTAACTACTAAGATATCCTTAGTATATATTAGAGTTGCTATTTTAAGTATACTAATAGTCTTAAATATACTAGCTATAACTCGCTATAAGTATAAGGGGCGAATCGTCTCCTCTATTACTTCTAAGGTCTTATTCTAATATTTAACGAGGATATATTTTAATACTATATTAAAAGGGTCTATCTAACTAGGGATATTATCTATCCTAGGCAGAGGGCGCGTATTATATTTATTTAGCTAAGGCTAGTAACTAAGCTTATTAGGAGGTCTAAAGCCTAGAATATCTCTATTATTTTATCCCTATACCCAAAACCTACTTATACTTAATTTATTAGATATAGGCTCTATTAAAAGTCTAATTTTAAGGATAGGAAGGTTTAAGGATCTTAACTCCTAGATCTATATATCTAACGCTTTATTATTATAAAAAATAACTTTCCCTATTATAATATATTAAGAGGAAAGTTAATAAGGGGAAAGTATAAGTAATTTATAAACTAAAGAGCTAGATAGAAGTAATATTTAAAGAAAAGGAGGAGCTATAGTATAGTAGTTAATATTATATTATTAGTAGATAAATTAAGTTTAAAAGCAAATAATATATCTAAAAGGGAGAGAGAAACTAGAGGGCTTAAAGGGTAAGGAGTGCGTTTTTATATCTACTAATTACTTTAATAACGTAGTAATTTATTAGTAGCCTATAGAAGGAATAATTAACTCTCCTCGCTTACCCTCCTTAGCCTTTATAAAGTAAAATAAACTTAGGATAAAAAACCTATAATAAATAGAATAGTAAATTAGGGCAGTTATATATAGGAAAAGAATAAAGGTAATAATAGTTAGTAATAGCTATTAAAACGAGTGGCCTAGTTATAAATTAAATAAATATTCTCCTCTATCCTCTATTATTAACTTCTCCCCCCTATAATAACTACTTTTAGCTAGCTACTTTAATCTTTATTTAACCCCTTTATACTTTCTCTCTTATATCTACGAATTATACCTTCTTATTATAGCTAACTATAACTTCCTTATCTTAAGTATTAAAAATACTAATTAACCTCGCCCTCGTTATCTCCTATTTATAATAACCCTTTAGCTCCTTAGCTCTAATATTCCTATACCTAAAATAAAGAAAAATAATATACCTCTTTTTATTTAATACTCTAAGAACTAACTTTAGGTATTCCTTCCCTTCTTTATAATATCCCTATATCCTCTAGCTAATAATTATAATTCTTAGGTAGCTATAAGCCTTATTTAGCTTTAACTTAATATCCTAATAATAAATACTTAGAGGTAGCTTTTATACTATAGATATTCTCTAATAAGACTACTAAGGTAATAAGGCTAGCTTTATAGAAGGCTTATCTTAGTAAATAGGACTTTAAATAAATATTTAAGGTAACTAAGGGGTCTAGAGAATTCCGCTATTAAGTCTTTATCTATACCTCCGCTACTTTCCTTACTAGCTTATAAGAGATAAAGGTCTTTTAGTATATAGTAGCTATATATAGCTTATTTATTTAATCCTAAGGCAGTTATAATATAGTACCCTATACTTATTATAAAGAGTAGGCTTATATTACTAAGAACCCTACGTTAGGTATTTATATCTATAAACCGTACTTTAAGTACGTCTTAATACTAAGCACCCCTTATACTAACTACCTCTTTTACGAAACTTAAGGGAGTTACTTATATAATAATCTAAGTATCTATAAGCGCTATAGGTATAGAATTAAGTATAATAATAAGGTAAGGAGGAGTAGAGAATTTAATAGTATTAAGGAGATCCTATAGTCCCGAATTCTAATAGATACTATAGTTATAGCTATAACTAAGTTTAACTTCTCGCTTCTTTATAATAAATACTATTAATAGGCCTAGGAATATTATCCCAAAGCTAGGTTTATATACTCTTATTACCCTTTTATAATAGAGCTACCTCTAGAGATTAACCTTATAGAAATTACAAACTACTTAGGGCTTCGTATTATAAATTAGGGTAGGAAAACAGGGTTTCTAGATATATTTATATAATATATAAGAGGGGGGTAAAAGAAGGAAAAGAGAATAAGAAGCTAGTTAGGTTTTAATTAGAAATTAAGGCGAATATTATATAAATAGGTCTATGAAGCTAAAGTTAAAGCGTATCTAGGTATAAAAATTAATATAATCCTTTTTATAAATATCCTTCTCTTTCTCTTTAGTAGAAGGTAATATAATATTAGTAATAATCTTTTCTAGGTAAAAAAAGAGGGGGGGGGGGGGTAAGAAAGTCTACTAATATCTTTACGAGGGGCTAGTAACTATAATTCTAATACCCTCTCTCCCTTTCTCTTCTTCTCTCTTATCTTTAGGTTATTAATCTTATATTTATTTAGTAAGGAAGGGTAGCTTTAGTATTATTACTAGGAGGTTAAGGATCTTATACTTTTCTAGGCTTAATTACCCTATTATAACTACTAATAGATATTAAAGTTATCTAAGCTATTATTATATTAAATAGTAATAAGGGGTATACTTTAAATAAGTAGGGAGTTACTAATACTATCTCTTACCCTTATCCCTAAGGTTTAGGAATATTATCCCTAGAATCTAAAACTTTTAAACTAAGAGATAAAAGGAAGAAAAAATTAGAATAGGTCTATGAATTATTAATTTAAATACGTTATAATAAAAGAAAGCTTATATATCCCCTAGATCCTCTATCTTAATATACTCCTTTTTGTTCTCTTTTAGTATTTTAGGAATCTTAATAACTAGTTATTATTTAGCTTTTAAAGCCTTAATTATCTTCTCTAAATCCTTTAAATACTATTTTAATTATACTATTAAGTATAGTAAATCCTCCTCTTCCTCTTAATTACTTTCTCTAGGTATTATAGGTTCCTCCTCCTCTTCCTTAGGTATATAATTATTATACTCTTTATTCCCTAGCGTTAAGAAGACTTTTACTAGGTTCTTTTCTAAATTAGATCTATAAATATCTAAATTACTTAGTTCCTAATACCTTTTAGGAGTTTAGATAAATTTATAAAGTTAATTTCTACTAAACGTCTTTCTAATAACTTTATTACTTACTAATATTACTAATTAATATAATAGAGCTTTTAGAGCTTGCGAAAGGACATAGAAGGGGCCTTGCTATTAGTAGTTAAGCCTTTTAATAGACGACTTATTAATAGAGCCCTTAATGTTAAATACTAGTACTAAATTGCTTACCTCTAGCCTCTCCTTATTTATAATCCTCTTATATTAACTATTATAGTATTCCGTAGTCTTTTTATATTAACTATTAATTATCTTTTTAGCTTATTTTCTATCCTTATTAAGTTATAGGAAGGCTTATAGATATATTTAAACCTCCTCTTCCTTTATTACTACTAAATCCTAATTAAGAACCCTCTAGGTTAGCGTTAGGGTCTTAATAGGAGTAATAAGCTTAAACCTATATAGTAGGTAGAAAGGGCTAAAGCTAGTTAAAGTATAAATACTTAATCAGTCTATAAATAGGGTAGTAGGAAGGTATAGCTAAGGGTTAATATCTCTCTATCCTCTAGTCTATATTAATAATATATAAGTAATTAGCTAATAACTAGCCTCGATTATACTATTAGCCCTCGGGTTATAAATAGATATTACTTTCCTCCTTATACTATATTTCTTATTAAATTTAATAATAGCATCCTTATTCTCTAGGCCTCTATTAATAACAAGTTTGCTATATAGCTTATAGTAGTAGACGATCTCTTCTTAGATAAACTTAGTAATCTTAGCTAAAATCGCTCTCTTAAGCTAGTAGGCTTTAGGCTATCCTATTAATAGATCCCTTGCCTTAACGAGGTACTACTTACCTACTTTCTATATATCTAATAATATCCTAGTAAAGGGTAGTCCCTTTAGAGAGCTATAGGTCCTTATATTATCTAAAGCTCTCCTCTTTTAGTAATTAGGGTAACCTTTTAAGGATTTGCTAATCTCTATATATATACTAGCCTAGATATAGTAATTAGATAGTCTTCTAGCTATAGCTTACTTACCTTAATAACTACTCTCTTTATAGGCCTTTGCGATTAGTTTCTTCTACTACTTACTATTATTAATAACTTATCGCAGTATTAGCTTTTTATTTATTAGTCTAGGAAAACGTGGGTTGTTATAAATATAATAATTTAATACTCTAATCTTAAAATTATAATATCTTACTAATTAAATTCCTACAAGGCGTCTCTATGTTATTATATAGTAAGTAATTTATTAAGAGCGTACTAAATAGGTTTATAAATCATTAAGAAGTATATCTAGGATATTTATCATATTATTAATAACCTCTATATTTCCTACTAGAACCTCCTCTATATATTACCTATTACTATAGTATTAAGCTTAGTTTAAGAAGGAACTAGCTTCTATATCTATAAAGAAGATCTGCGAATTAATCTAAGAGTTAATCTCCCCCTTAGCTTCCTTATTAATAGTATTAGAAGATCCCCAGGGTTTTTATAATAAGCTATTAGCTACTATATTCCAAGTACTATAGATATATTATACTTTAAAGTTAAATATTTAAATCTATATAATCTAGCGAATAATAAGGGCTCTTAGGAGGTCTTAGCTACTTTATTAAGTTATATAACTAATATCTAAGCGTCTATCTCTAGGATAAAGTATTATATATATAAATAATTATATACCCTCTTTAAAGCCTTTAGAATACTATATAATTCCTTCTTCCTAGTATTATATAATAGCTCTAGTCCTAACTAAGTACTACTCTTAAAGCGAGAGACTACGCGCTAGTTATTAATAAATTATCCTAGGACTCTACCTTATTCTATATTATTAGTATTAATTATAAGGTAGCTATCTCCTCCTTTAGGGCTATAGTCTATAGTAATAAGGATCGGGGCCCTTATAAGTATTACTTTTAAGATATCTATAGCTATTTATTACTTCTCCTCCTAGCTAAATAAGGTATCCTTCTTAAGTAAGTTAGTAAGTAGCTTTATAATAGTAGAGTAGTCCTTTACCTAGGATCTATAGAACGTCGTAATCCTAAGGAAAGCCCTTAACTCTATTAAATTAGTATAAATAGCTTATTCGCAGATCTTAACTATCTTTGCTTCTTCTAGATAACGCCTATTAGTACTATAAATATAGCTAATAATCGTTACTACGTCCTAGCCTTATTATAACTTAATTACTACTACTATATACTCCGCTAGCTCTAAATTAACTAGGACCTTATTAATATTCCATAAGTATTCTAAAATAAATCTATAAATCCCTAGATAAGACTCGATCTCCTCTTTATTATATTATAAAGTTAGTCCTTTAATAGTAATATCGTTAAGAAAGGCTTTATAATAGCTAGGGATAAGGTTATATAGGATTCTAATTATAACCCGCATAAACTAAGCAACTAAGTTCGTTACTCCTTAAGGTAATATATATATCTATAGTAGTCTAATAAGTAATACGAACGTTATTAAATCTCTACTTATAGGGTCTAATAAGACTTAGTTATATCCTAAGAAGAAGTCTAGTAGTAATAATAGGTAATATATAGCGAAGTCTTCTAAGAAATTATCTACTAAAGGGGGTAGTACTACGTCTTATATTATAATTATATTTATCTTAGTCGCTAAGTTAATAAGCTTTATCTTACTATCTTTCTTTTATATAAGGAAGAATAGATTATAGTAGGCTATATAACTTTACTTAAGGATTCCTTTCTCTAGTCTATCCTTTAGAATTATAATAATATCTTACTCTAATCCTCTTAATATTAGGATCCCTTTTACTTACTATGCTTTATATAGTACTATATAAATTATCTATAGAGGTATAATAGAAGGGTATATAGAGCTATAATACTTAAATTCCTAGGCTAAAGCTTTCTCTCTTATAGTAAGAATAGCTAAAAGGAGCTTCTTTTCTTTAGGCTATAGATAATTAATAGTCTTAAGGATAGCTTCTTATAAAGCTCTTATAAGCCTTATTCCTTACTTAATAGTTAAAGACTTTAGTATAACTAGGCCTATAAATAGGGCGATAGGATCTAAGATTATATTTTTCTTAGCCTTTACCTACGCCTTTAACTTCTACTCTAGGTCTCTATCTAGGGTTGAACTATTTAATATAGCGTTATTAATAGGTTAAATCTTCTTATCTTTTATCTTATATATAGTATTAGTATCTTCTATTAGTAATACGGGCGTTATTAGTATAGGTTTATAATTATTATAGGAGAAAGTAGTATCTATAGCTATAATACCTTTAACTCCTTTCTAATATACTAACTTATACTTCCTCCTAGGTACTTCCTTCTTTATTATTCTTTTCCTAGGTCTATAAATATAGTATTAATAATTAATACTATAGCTATTATATCCTACTATATGCTATATACTTATAATCGCTTTATAGATCTTATTAAGCTTAGGGGTAACTTCGTCGCTAATTATAGTCTCTAGGATTTCGTTAAAAATTAGTCTAAACTATTTAAAAATAGTAATAACTTCCTTATCTAGGTCTAACTATTACTTAACTTTATCTAGTAGGTTATAAGACCCTTTAAAAGCTTATTAAATTACTTTAATATCCTAGTATATCCTTATACTCCCTAGCGTTATATTTAACTCTTCCTCGTTATTAGTATTATTAAGTTACTAATTATCTCTTATAAAGTCTAAGCTTATTACTATATTAGGTCTATTAGTAGTAGCCTCTATTTCCCTTCCTCTATAGGAGATAAGAGAGTATATTAATACTAAGAAGAAATAAAGCGGTCTATCTTAGTAATAATTTCTAGGAACTAAGTAGTTAAGTCTCCTATATAAAACGATAGTAGGATAATAATTTTTATATTCCTAGACTAAAGGACTCTAATATACTAGTTCTATATATAATCTAGCGTTATTTAAGTCTTTAAGATAAAAGGAGCTCCTAGTACTAAGTCCTTATTATAAGCCTTTTTAGGGAAAATAAAAAAGCTAATATCTTAAATCTAATTGCTATTAAAATAAATATTATCTATAATTACGCTTATGAATTAGGTTCTCTATTCTCTATTAGTAATCCCATAGATCCCTATATTTATCTTAACTATATCGCTCTATACGTCTAGGCGCTTAATATAACTTTTACTAATAAGGTTAATAGCAGAGCTACTATTAATAATCCCCCTAATTAATATATTTATAGGGCTATAAAGGGTAATAGTAATCTACTAGTAAGTTATAACGAAGTCTAGGATAGTAATACGTCTTAGTAGTAGAAGTAATACTAAATCCTAATCTTCTATTATAGCGCCTATCTTAAAGATAGGATTAATTATATAGTAGTTAAATTAAATTACCTTAGTTTATAAATCCTTAAGTAAGTCTATAGAAATAGTAGCTAAAGTTACTTAGCCTTTAGAATAGTTCTTATTATTATTCTATCGATCTATTTATTCCTATAGCTCCTTATTACTTTCTCTAGTTTTATTAAATTAATCTAGAAGTATAATATTAGTAGGAATAAAGACCTCTTATACCTTTAAGTTATATCTAGGGATTATAGCTTTAGTAGCGTTATAGACTATTCTATTCTAATTGGGCTAGTTCTAACGAAGGAAGGCTTTAGGGATAGCTACCTTCCTATTTACTCTTTTACTATATAGCTTAAGGGTAAGAGCATAGCTTATTTATAAATTATTATATTAAATCCGAGGCTTATCTTATTTATCCTATTTCTACTATTTAACTTATTCCTTAGGGGCGTCTAGTAATATAGTATCTTTAGCGTCTTCCTTATTATCTAGGAGGTCTATAACTCTCTAAGTAATTTAAATAGGAGGGTTTTAAATCGTAGGTAGGTCTACTATTTAGGGAGCCTAGCTATAATAAGTATTATAAGGTTCTATATAATACCCTCTAGTTTTCCCTCTTTCTATAGTAGCGATATCTTCTACTAGGTTAATATAATAGTTCTTTACCTTAAAGCTAAAGAATATTATATCTATAAAGTTATATAATTAAGTAATATTTTTTAACGAATTTATAAAGCTAATAGATAGTTTAGGGCGTATCTTATTATAACTAACGACTCTTATAACCTCCTCTAGAAGCTTTAGCTACTATTCCTCTACTAACTTACTCGTAGTAACTATATAGTATATAAAGGTATCCTCATTAATTAGGATATACTTGAAAATCATCTAACTATTAGTTAATTTATAGTTATAGCCTTTATTAATAATACTCGTCTTAACCTTAGTACTTATATCTAGGGTGCTAATAAAGTAGTAGGGCGATATATAGTAGTAGACCCTATTCTAGCTAGGCTTGAGATACTTAATATAACTAATAATAATATAATTAATAGCGCTATTAAACTAGCAGGCCCCTATAGCTTAGAAAGGCACGTACTATAGTAATCTATCCTACTAGAAGCCTCTATAGCCTTCTCTTACTCTACCTCTTCTAAATCCCTAGTATTACTAGTATCCTCCTTAGTAATCCCTATATCTAGCTTATAAGTAGAAGTACTATTATTATTAGTATTAAGTTTATAAATACTCCTAAGATTATTATTTATAAGGTTTAGTAGCTTCTATAGTATTTAGACTAAAAGTATTATCTCCCTAGCTAGTAACTCCCTTAATAAGGGTTAAGATATCTATCTCGCAATTAGCCCTATTAATATTTAAGGTCCTAAAGTTCTCTATAAGAGAATTAATAATTAAGCTAGTAATCTAGGCTATAGAGGGTTCCTTAGCTTTAGCCCTCTACCTTATTAGAATCGTCTTTATAGGGATATAAAGTATTATTATTAGCTTAGGCTTAATAAGGCTAGATAACTATTAAAGTTCCTAGCGGGTAGTAGATTATTTAATTAGGGCGTCTTTTATTATAACTTATTACTTTAAAATAACCTTAGTAAGCTAGTAGCTAAGACTTCAGGCTTTAGCTCTTATAGCCCTCTCTAAGAGATAGTAATAAGTAATACGAATAAGCTTAGCGTTAGTAAGTTCTAGGTCTCTATACTAGATAACTCTCTATTAAATCTATTAAATAGTAGTAACTAACGCTATAACCTAGGAAGGGTTATCGTTCTTAATATAAGATCCTATAACTAGGTTCTAAAGGTCCTTATTAGGATCTTAATAAGACTTTAGGTCTATAAATCTAAACTAGTATAGAAGTCTCTCCTTAGCTTCCTTCTAGGTCTTAGCTTTACTAATATAAGATATTACTATATCTTAATAGTTACTAAAGCTATATATATAGACCTCGTTTATTTATATCTTTATTAGTCTTATAGTAAAGCTTTAAAAAGCTCTTATAGGTAGTAATAAAGCTAGAAATATTAGTCCTAATAAACTTAGGCGCTCTAGTTAAATAGGGAGTTATTATTATAATAATAGGACGTCTTATAAGGAGATTAATAAGGGCTATAATATCCTAATTAGTATAACTTCCTTTAGGGGAACGCAGAGTACTTAAGGGCGTGACTCCTATCCTAGAAGTAGGATTTATAGACCTATCTATACTATTATTAGAGGCTAGCTACCCTATAGCATAAGGTTATATCTTATTAAACGAAGCTCCTGCGAATCTCTCTTTAGGCTATTTCCCCTTATTAGAAGAGGATTTAATATCTAAGTTAGCTAAGGAAGAAGAAGATATAATACTTATAAGTTTATAAATATTAAAGTTAATATTATATAATTAAAGTAGTAAAGTATCATAGTTAATAGAGTAAAGTTATTATTATAATATCTTCTAAATAGAAAGATAAAATAGGTAGGTATAACTTTCTTTAAATAAAATAAAAAAGGAAATAGTATAAACTAAATAACTAAATAAATATAAGAAAGGTCTAGCGACCTTAATCTTATTACTCTAAGCTATTATAGATCTACTTTAAGTCTTATTACTTAATATAGAAAGGTCTTCCTAATAACGCTCTTATCTTAGAAGAATTTATAGCTTCTCTATATTAATATCTCTCTAAAGTTAGCACGTCGCTCTTAGCACTTAGGGCTATAATAATAAGGGGTTTATTAGTCTCTAGTTACTAATCTAGTTAATCTCGCTATACTTATTAGCTTAATAAGACTACTAATCTTTATATTAGTCTTACATATAGCTATCTTAGCTATATTAGCTATAACTTACTAGTTAAATAATAGCGGTTTTAATAATATATAAGGGGGTAAGGAAAGGGATATGCTCGCTAGAACCTGCTAATAGTATATAAAAAAAAGGGAAAGGGAGGATCTTAGGGTCTGCGTCGTTCCTATCTTAATTCTATAAGAAAGTATAGTTATTATTATTCCCTTGGAACTAAGGTAGGTTAATGAATATTTTCCTCTCTTTTAACTACGTTTTTATTGTTATTTATATTATTATTATTTATTATTTATAAATTTCTTAAGTTATTATCGTATTTAAAAGTAGATTAATTATATATATATATATATTAATAGCAGGGATATATAGACGCAGTAAAGGTATCTAACTCTCTAAGAAGCCTAAAAAAGCTATTAAAAAGAGCAAAAGAATCTACCTCTAGGTATTATTAAGAAAGGGCTTAAACTAAAAGGAACTAGAGAGATAATAAATAATATAGCTCTACTTATAAATAGGTAAGAATATTAAGAGTAGGCTTAAAAGATATATAGAATAATTCGTAGATCTAATTAAAAGAGATTATCTTAATTAGGCGTAGATTCGCTAAGAAATTACTAAAAAACGAGGTATAGGGTTCTTAAGGTACTAATTATAATAATAATAATGCTCTCCTCTCCTCCGCTACGCTCCTCTCCTCTACGCTCTACTTTATAGTCTCCTTATAACGGGTCTGTGCGCTAAGGGAGTTTTCTAAAAGTTGCGCAGCTAAGTCTATCCTATCCTATCCCATTACCCTATTCTATATAGGTCTAAGCGTGAAGCTCGTCTAAGGTTTTATTAATAGGTTTCTTATTTTCTTTACTAACTAGGTAAGGTTATTATTTAATATTTATATTCTACTATCCTTCGATAAGCTTAACCTTAAGGTAGTAATTATCTAGAAGGTTAATTAGTTCTTAGTGGCCTCTAGCCACTGCATAGTGGTTTTACCTGCTTAAGTGCAACAGACCTTCTAACTCCGCGCCTCCTGACAATACATAGCCTTTAGTCACGTGATTATAACTCTCCTAACTATAGGCGCACTTATATATACCTATTAATAGCCTCACGATCTTTAACTTTATATTAATAATAACGTAGTTTTTAATTATTCAAACTACGAAACTATTAACTTTTCCTCTTATATACTACCCGTACTGCTATTAAATACCGCCTCTATTACCGCTTCGTCCGCTAGAAGTCGTTACTATCTTTATCCTCTTATTCAATCGGGTTAGCTAACGCCTTCGTAGCTATGCTATTATTAACAACGCTCTCTCTATTCGGCGTAAGCTATACTCACCGACGTTCGCTACCTAGGCTACCTCTACCTTAGCAATACAGAGGACCTACTCGAAGAAGGGCTACTCTATAGGGTATATAATAACCCGCTAAACTTCTACTACTAAGTTTACTTACTTAGCTCTAATACTATTATACCTTATAGAGTCCCCTATAGGGGTATTAAGGTAAGCCCTCTTAAGGGCTATACTAATAATACGCTCTCTATATATAGCGGAGTAGTTAATAAAAGAGCGGGTTTTATTAATTATATTAAGGCTAAACTCTCTAATAACCCCCTCTACGTTATTTCTACTAAAGGGCGTGCCTCGTTTAGGCTTAGCGTATTTATATATAGGGTCTAGTGCTAATATAGTTAAGCATTTATTATAGGTTAGATAAGGATAAGGAAGAGGGAGAGGTATAAGGCCCTACTTATAAAGCTTCTTATACTTCTAGCTATAAGAACCTCTTAGGAAAGACCTCTTTAGTTAAGGAGTTACCTCTTATATAGTAGTATTTATAGCACCTTACTAGAAGGTTAACCTTTTAGGTTAAGGAGTTATCTTATATAGTAGCTTTTATAGCACCTTGCTAGAAGGTTTAGCGAGGGCGTTTCTAGGCTATGAGAGCCTTAGTAGCCTATTTAGCTCTAATATAATTAGCCCTAGTACGGCGCGCGTCTAACTTTATATAGTGATATTTAGAGGGTTTGCTTGCGAGTAGTAGGAATATATAGGGTTCCTATATTATTTTCCTTAACTAGTAGAGGGTATAGGTTAAAATACCTATATAGTATTTCCCGAATTATACCTGCGAACTAGGTAAATTTGTTATAGTCTTTTTGCGAAGGGGCTGCGGCGTAATTCCGAGCTCAATTAGTTCTTAGTCTTTCTACATAGTAGGGTAATATAATATAACCTTTTTAAGGTATTCAATAGCTTTAGTATCTTAGTTATAAATATATATACCTTCTTTAGTAATAACTACTAGTAAGCTTTTAGGCTTAGTTATACCTATCTTACTATTGAGGTTAATATTCCCCTTATAGATATCTCCCTAATTTAGCATTAGATTATTCTTTATTATACCCTAGTTTATAAGCGCTTCCTTACTAGTTAGGTTAGAGATTTCTACTTATTTATTAACTAATAGTTCTAGTAACTAAAAAAGTATAGCGAGCTTAGGATCTAAAGGGTTAAAAATAGCGTAATATATTAGGTCCTTATATAATAATATTAAAAAGGCTGCTTATAGTTCATTATAAGTCTTTAGCTCAAGGTATCTATTAGACGTAAAGGGCGATAGGGTTCTAAGCTTAGTACCTCGCTTAAGTTTTAATAGATAAGGAGCGTTATTAGCAATAGGAACGAGCAGTGAGTTACTTATATATATATATATATATACCCTTTATGCTTTAGGCTCAATAGAAGAGCCTCTACTTTACTAGTAGGATGTTAATTTAAATAGTAGAGTAGTTATATAGTATAATAGTTATATTCCTAGTAGCATATATATCATAAACCTTTAGCAGGACTTTTAAATAAATCTAAGAAGGAATTCGAATATTATTATATAATATAATTTAGATATACGATTCTAAGTTTAAGATACTAAGCCTATTAGGTATATTAAAGTCTTACCCTATAAGTAGTCCGGCGTCTAAGTGTAGGATAAGCTATACTCCTATATAAAGCTTAGGTTATTATCATTATATAAGAATTAAGAAGGTTACCTAAGCGATAGTCTTAAGGCTTCTAACGCTTCAGAGCTTAAATACCTTAGGTTCTTAGGAGAGGGTATAAAACTATTATAGATAGGCTTCGCTTATAACTAAGTAGTCTGCGCTAGTATTAATATAGACTATAATTAGCGGTCCGTCGCGACGTCCTTAGATAATAATCTTTATATATATATAGTAGTATAAACATATAACTATATATCGTTATAGCTTAATAGGACTAATAAGCGTTATATTTAGCTAAGGGAATAGAAGGGTCTAATGCGAGAAGATACTATTAAAATCGGCATATAGCTTAGTATTATAAAGGTATATTTCATAAGAGTAGATTCCTAGATCCTCTAGGAGCGAATTCTAGAACTAGTTAATATTTAAAAAGGGTACTTATCCTCATATCTAGGGATATACCCTAGAGGGCGTTTATCATAATAAGCGGATGAAGTAACTAAGTTAATATACTTAGGATCGTCTTCTTATTACTCTTAGTATTCTTTAATATTAGTATTAATAACTAAATCCTCTTTATATAAGTCCGACTCCTCGCTAGCCTTATAATACTAGATATAGTCGAAGTTACCCTTATCTTATAAAGTATATACTTCCTCTTCTATTTACTTATAACTTATTCCTTTTAATATATATACTAAAAGGTAACTAGGTAGTGGGATAGGATAGGATAGACTTAGCTATATAACCTTCGGAAAACTCCCTTAGCGCACGGACCCGTTATAGGAAGACTATAGAGTAGAGTATAGAGGAGAGGAGCGTAGCGGAGAGGATAGTATTATTATTATTACTATAAGTACCTTAATAACCTTATACCTCGTTTTTAAGTAATTCCTTAGTAAATCTACGCCTAATAGGGAGTATCTCTATTAATTAGATCTGCGAATTATTCTATATATCTTTTAAGCCTACTCTTAATATTCTTATCTATTTATAAGTAGAGCTATATTATTTTTTATCTTTCTAGTTCCTATTAGTTCTAGCCCTTTCTAATAGTACCTAGAGGCGGATTCTTTTGCTCTTTTTAATAGCCTTTATAGGCTTCTTAGAGAGTTAGGTGCCTTCGCTACGTCTATATATCCCTGCTATTAATATATATATATATATAATTAATCTACTTTGAATATAATAATAACTTAAGAAATTTATAAGTAATAAATAATAACGATATAAATAATAATAAAAACGTAGTTTAAAGAGAGGAAGATATTTGTAGACCTACCTTAGTTCTAAGGGAAAAGTAATAGCTATACTTTCTTATAAAATTAAGGTAGGAACGACTTAGACCCTGAAATCCTCCCTTTCTCTTTTTTTTATATACTATTAGTAGGTTCTAGCGAGTATATCCCTTTCCTTACCCCCTTATATATTATCTAAACTACTATTATTTAACTAGTAAGTTATAGCAGATATAGCTAAGATAGCTATAT